>JANLJB010000769.1:0-17010 GCA_026212285.1 Bursera cuneata
CAAAACACAAGGGTACTATTTGATATTATCTCATTTATGATCCATCTTTACCTTAGAATGCAATGCATCATAAACTTCATATAAGGTAAGGGTGTCATGACTATACAATAAGGTATCTCTGAAATTCAAGTATGAGGGAGGTGGGAACACAATAAGATCAATGATAAGTCTAATTTATCATACTTAATTTCTAAACTTTCTAAGTTAGAAACAATCTTAAATCCACTTAGATGATCATCGGTAGACGTATCTTTAGTCATAAAATATGAGTATAAAACGTTGCTTCACATGTAGTTTGGTGGCTAGTTTCTTTGCCTTACATAATTACTCCAATTTTAAACATAATGCATCATCAATTTTCTCATTCAATATATTATGTATAATCTGATTTGATATATATAGGTGAATATGAGATAGACATTTTCTATCATTTCTCTACTTCTTTTCATTTGATCAAGATGATGACAACTTGTCAAACTCATAAATTACATTATCTAAATCCATCCGAGCAAAAACATGCATCTTGACCTGCCATAACAAGAATCTGATATTGCTATTTAAAAGAGAAATTTCATATTTTATGGATGTCATTATAACGATCAATCTTAACCCCAAAATAGTGTACTATGAATAGTAT
The DNA here is from genome assembly GCA_026212285.1 of Bursera cuneata. Taxonomy (NCBI): domain Eukaryota; kingdom Viridiplantae; phylum Streptophyta; class Magnoliopsida; order Sapindales; family Burseraceae; genus Bursera; species Bursera cuneata. Next base: position 638 of record JANLJB010000769.1, read on the forward strand.
CATAATAATTAGTAACTATAAACAGTGATATTAAACAGTAATTATGAATAATGATAATGAATAGTGATGATAAATTGTAATCACGAACCGTGCATATTAACAATAAAACAGAAATCACAAATAGTAAACAGTAAAACAAACCTCAGCTTTGATACCAATTTCTAAAGATTTTTACATAATAATAAATAAATAATTGAATAAAATATTAAAAAACAAAATACAAGATTTAAGTGATTTTTTTTTATCTTAAATTTTTAACATAAATTTTGTATGTTATTCTTAAAATATTTTATTCATTTCTTTATTTACTATCGTGTGAAAATCCTTACGCTGTAAATGAATGAATGAATATTTTGATGAATAACAATAATATTTTTTTTTTTTTTATTTTGTAAGTAAATACATAAAAAATCAACAAAACTTTGGCGCTGGCATCACTTTCATTGCCTTTATCGTGTTATTAATTTGGCTTGGAAGGATTAGGTGAAAAGAGACTCAAGTGATGGGACAAGAGCAACCAAGAGAAACCCTTCTCTGTGAGATACTTTATCTGCAGGTAAAGGACAGTTTTGTTCTGACAAAATTTTGCACACTGTAAAGAGACTGCGATGCTGCGGCTAGAGACCATGAATCCAGCCAAACATCCTTCTTGCTCTAGCTGCACTGCACTATGCACCAAAGAGGCTGCTTATGCTCTCTCTCTCCCATGTGCTCTTGCTGCTTTTCTAGGCCCTTGTCACCCTTAGAACAAGAGAGTCAAAAAGTTAACTGAACCTTTGCATGCATTATGCACTGAAAAAATTCAAACAATTTTTGCGGGTAAATTCTTTTCCCTTTTAATGGGTTGGTTGTTTAAATGTTAAATTATCTTAGACACGGTAAGAACCTCTGTTTCTTTTTCTTTTTCCACATGGTTAATGGCCGTTTCTATCTTTTTATTGTGTTTTCAAATTCTCCTAGATTTGAATTTTTATCAAATAGTTGGAAATGAAAATTTTGAAATGGTGCGAGTAAAAGGCTCAACCAAATTGAACCCAGTTCATAGAAAAAAATAAAAAGGGAAGATGTAAAACATAGCAAAACTTTAATTTTTTTAATTATCCAGTCAAGAGTCAAGGTTATATATCAAGTAAACCAATATATCTGAGCATTTTACTATATTCTTGACGAATATTGTTAGACTTTTAAACAATGATTAAACTTTTTCAAACCATCCAGCGTGTTAGATAGCAGTTGAGCAATATATTGGTATGTTTGCATCGGGCTGCTGCCCTATATGATTGGAGACGAGTCTGCCAGCCTTTTGAGCTCTGGTCCATCTGCCTATGTGTTGAAATTACAAGCCCAACTAGTTCACGGTCAACAAAGTTCGACATTCTTCAAGATAATGGAAATATGTCGGAAAACTTGGAATTGTTTGGACAGAACTAACAAAACCGTATAAGAAACATGAGGAACAAACAAATTATATACTTCATTACAGGTTCCAAATTACAATATCTTTTCCTTAAGATTCCGTAACCCTTGTTATTTGCTTTGTAATGAGCCCTTCTGCCGTATGATAGGCTTCAAGGCTGAGAGATCGACAAGCCCATTTGCCAAAATCTAAAAAAGGTTGAGGTTCTTGTGCTTTTTAACTCATTGAATCAAGTTTACAAGGCGTTTACTTGAGGGTATTAACTCAGTACAAAGTNTCTGCAAAATTTAAATGTTATACTACAATTTAAAGGGATTTCTTTATTTTCATTTTCGTTTAGATTTCTCACTGAATATGCTACAATCAAATCCAAGGGTCTAACCCGTAAAGGTTCTATCGCGCAATGATCCAACTAATGGAGATGAATTGTTGGCCCATAAAGCTCTTATGGTAATGGTCCTATCACGTCGACAAATAGACGGTTTAATTAGGCAATCAAAAACATTTTATATTAATCATTTTTAAATATATCTTTCATATTAAGATATTTTTTTATAATTTATGTTACTCTTATAGCAAATTACTAGTATATTCTTTATTATTNCATTATCCTTAATTTTTTATACCAAAATAATAAAAATTCAAAACTAAATCCAACCTGCTTTTCATATTTTAGATTTGAGTCTTCTCCCTCCCACCAACATGCAGTAGTGGAGAATATGAAAAGAATGTGACGGATCACGTGACAATGTGGTGGGGTTTATGAAGGATCCACGATGGGGCCCAAGGACTACAGTACCAACCAATTCTGACCAAATTCAATGTCGTCAAGATCCATCTAACGGTGGTCAGACTTCCACCATCTCAAAATGACGAGATGACAAACTGTGAGCAGCTCAGACTTTAGATTTTCTCTCCTAAAAACATGTCCTGAGATTCTCTCTCTATGCAAACTAATCACCCCGATTTGCCCCAACCGTTGAACCTGGCGTACCCTCTACCCATCTCTCTCTGTCATTAACACAGACACCTTGTCTTCATCCTCTTTTATCTTTCTCACAAGGTGAGAAAGGTCATAGAAGACGACCTTGATCGCCTTATCATCAGCATAATGTAATTGTAAAACTTTTTCTTAACAACCCATTTGACTCAATCCTCAGGATAATTTCCCAGAACCCTCAGAAAGCATAAGGGGGAAAAAAAAGGGAGAAAAGAAAAGCTGGACCATCAAGATTCAAAGACTTTCAAGGTTTTTGACAAAGCCACATTGTTGACATTCTTGATCAGTCGAGCTTCTGGACCACACCCATGTGATAATCTCCTTGGTTCCTCTCACAAACAAGGAATCGCTGGTGCCATGATTCAAAAGTTCGGTATTTTTGTGCCAAATCTTTGAACAACAGCAACAGCATCAGCAGCAGTAAAGAGAAGGAGGGATTTCGAGGGATTTGGAGCTGAACCATTTGTGAAAAAAGGATTAGCAGAAATCCTTTTGATGGAAGAACCAATCTAAACGGCCAAACCCTAGTTTTTACTTTTTCTTATCAAAATCTTTGAAGAAGTAAAAAATTTGGGGCCAAGATTCAATCTTGATTTCATTGAGAAGTTTGATCTTTTTAGCCGCTTACTGATCATTTTGTTTAATGGAACCGCCATTGTCAACTCTAAGCTTTGTTTTCACCATTTTTTCTCTTTTTATTCAGTCAAATTCACAGAATGATAAATTTTTAACACCACCAAATCCAATACAACCCCCGCCTCCGCCGCCTCTACGGCCTCCGCCTCCGCCTCCACCTCCGCCTCCGCCACCTCCACCTTCACCACCACCCCCACCACCGCCGGTATCACATCCACCACCGCCTCCTAATAAATTCGCTACATCACAACCGCCACCACCACCAGCATCGCCGCCACCCCCGCCATTCCGTGCGCAACCGTCTCCATCTCCAAAGCTGTTCCCCAGCCGCTCATCAGATAAAGGCCATGCATCTCATATAAGGAATAAGAAGCCGCCACCGCCCCCGCCACCACCATTGGCTGAACACAACCGGATCAATACGGGAAAGAAGATTGGGTTGTTGTTTGCTGGCATTGCAGCAATATTGCAGATTGGTGTTGTGGGGTTCTTGGTTTTCAAGAGAAAGCAGCTTTTGAAGGTTGATGACAGATACGAAACTTGCTCTAATTGATTTTTTTTTTTTTTTGGTTATAGGTTTCTTGGAACTTTTATCATATCAATTCTTTTGTGAATCACAGTGTGGGGGCTTTATTGGATTTAAGGAATGAGATGATCAAATGAATGAGAACAATGTAGTGTTGAGCCTTTACTGGATTCAGATTCTTTCATGAGCTATTAAGGGGATTGAATTGACATTTCGGATTGATGATGATGGGTACATATTGCAGATTGATTGTGGAGTATAGGTGTCTTGGTTTGGGGTTCTGTAAAAAAATGTTGATTGACATTTTCTTGATCTTGTTCGTATATTTGTTCTTTTTATTTATGTAGTTTTGTATACGCTGCTCATGATGATTCAAAGCAGGAGAAACCCTTTCCTTTTCAGTTTCATGGGTTATTGAAGTTTCTGCTTACTTATGTGACTCTGACAAATTTAGAAATTTACTGAAAGATTAAATGAGAATGTTTATTCACCTTTATTTTTTTGTGGTTGCAATGAACTATTCTTTGGATTCAATCTGTGTTGTAGTTTGGTTTAGTTTTTTTATTTACACTACCAACATAAGCGAATTAATGTTTGTGGTATCATTCAAAGACTTCAGACATGGTTATGGTTATGTTGCTTTGCAAATCCACATTTTTGCATCGTTGCAATTTAACTTATCCATCTGTGTTATCTTTGGATCTAGCGTATAGAAAATTAAGGAGCAGCAATGATAGAAATAGGCAATAAACTTAATTAGATCAAACCTGCAAGGTGAGAGTTGTGAGGTGATAGGTGCAGTATTGTTCTGATTAAAATGATCGACACACTAGAATATGTGGATGTGGATTGTTGTTTTGCAAAGAATTCATGCCTGTGTGATATGCTTTACTTGAAAGGATTAGAAGAGCTTGTAACGTTTATTGGTTGATTATGAATTCTTTTAAATTTTATTTTATGCACTTTAAGCATCCTTGCTTTCTGTTGAAGTTCATGATTCTTTTAAATTTGTTGGGTTCTAACTTGTTTAGTTGTTGTACTTACTGGCATCTCTGCTCTGTTAATTTGATTCTTTGCTTTCCTTTGGTTTATCATGTGTTTAGCTGTTCTAGATTGGCAGAGTCTTTGGTGCCTACTGTTTTACTTATATAAAACCAGTTCTCTCATATTACAAAAACCTCAACGGAAGAAACTCACTGCTTGTTTGTCTATATTTTATGTCGTAGTAGCTGGATAATGACTGCACAATTATATTATCAATTAGGCCAAAAAATAAAATGTCTGAAAAAGCCAATCTATTACAATTTCAGGTTGCAATTGGACACCTATTTCTTCTATATTTTGGAGATTGACTTAGTTTATGGATCTGGAAATCTGTTCTTTGTTTATTGTTCCACCTTTGAAAATATGATACCTTGCGCGGGCATTTTTTAACATGTTAGAAACATCTTTGAATCTATTGGCTCTTTTTGGTGGTTGAATTGATTATTATCTATCAAGGTTTTCTACGGGGTAGGAACTGATAATGGAACTATGATGAATTAGTTTATCGTGCTAAAATCAGCTGTGTCTTGGAGTAGAAACCATCTACATAGAATTTCATTATTACTTTTGCTCTTTCTCAAGCTCTCATCTGTTCTGTCTGTTTGGTTGTAGAAAAATATGTATGAATGTGCTATTGCTGATTGTCGGGGACTCATTTCAGTTGACTTTTCATATTGAAGGAATTAAATTGAATTGTGCTCTGTGTTGTAAAATGTTTGTTTCCACACATACATGGTGCAGCTGATGCAACCATCCGTTAATTTTGTTGCTTATTTTTGTGTGAATTCATCCCTCCACTGTTATAAAAGGGAATCAAAGACCATAAATTATTGTTTTGCGTAGATTATTTTGGTCACTTTGATAGAGAGCTTTTTAAGGTACAATGACTTGGAATTTGGCATGAGAAGTCAAGATGAACGTTAGAAGTAGCTTTATTTTAGATGAAAATTTACGTTTAGAAGGGTCTGAACGTGCCCTCATCACTTTTATGCTTGAATTTTTGTATGCTTAATGAGAGTTAAGTTGATTTTCCTCTAAATATAATTGCACAGTTTATGCTTAATAAGCCTTCTAGTCAAATTACCTGTGATGGCTGCCGACCAAGAATTATTGTGGATGTGGATATCTTATATTATTGACTCTGGCTACAGTTGAGTTGGAAAGAGGAGAGGGCATCATGTTGCCCATTTGTTATTGTCTGGCACTGACCTGGACCTAGATTTCAGCTAACAAGGTATCTATGTTAGGCCTCTAAAGTGGGATTATATGTAATCAAGGGAGAAATGTACTATAATATTGACTATTATGCAAGAATCATGCATGTTTTCGTCTCGTAAACCTCTGCCAATTGTTGGGCAAGGAAGCTAGATACCCTGATAACAGAGCTAAATTTGAGGGGAAACAAGAGAATAGATTTTGTTACAAACAAATAGATGGAGCTTGTTACTTTTTTAACTCTATTTTTACCCTTAATTAGTTTACTTAAATACCCAATTCAGTTAAGCTTACATTACCTTAGATGAGCTGGTGATCTTAGTCGGAAACAACTCATTCAGGCAGTGCTGGAGCTCTCAAAATTTGAATGAATGGAAGAGATTTCTTCTGTACATATATTTGATAAAATCCTAAAATAGTAATATTTGTTATAGTTTGATAGCTATATTAGATCAATAATACTGATTAATTAATTGAAAGTTTTATATAACTTTAAAATCTGAAAAATGTTAGGCAAGTCAACGAACTGAATTCTTGGGCAAGTTAATAGCTTGGTTATCTTTCTCTCTCTGGACTTGATAACTGAGGATGATTGGTAATCAAAGAAGTTGACCACTGGACCAATGTTTGGACTAGAAAATGTGACCCCAAAGTAGTCCCAACAAACTGCTAAATGAGAAGACAGTGAGGGCCACATTAGAGGTGCTGCAGATACAACTATGATGTGATCAGGACCACCCATTATGCTTTTTTGAGAAACGGTAAAGGGTGTTGCCGGTTTGGCAATAACTTGACTTGGGAATATATATATATATATATATGGTCAGGTTATTAGGACTTAATTTTCTTATTTAATTTTACATACCATTTTTATAGACGTTGATTTTTTTAATTTAATGATAAAAAGAGCTGCTGAGTTGGCATAAAAAAAACTACCTTTTAACTTCTCTTTTTCACCCATAGATTGTAGTAAATCAACGGTTATAAAAATAGTGTATAAAATTAAGTCAAAAAATTTAGTCCCAATAGCCTGACCCATATATATATATATATATGAGCAAAGGAGAAGAGGAAGTTTTTCAAAGCTTAACAGAGAATCCTCCAAATCAAGCTCTGTTACTGGTAACCAATGATCCACTAACGGTTCTTAGATATAGGTAAATGGTTGTGATATCTCTAAGACGTATCTACTTAATTAAATGTGTCTACTTAATTAAGGGATTCATTACTTACATAGAATCTTATTTGTTGACGATATAAAATGTGATACGAATATTGACGGCTCTTCTGCTAAAAACGAAATGTTTTAAATGCTCCTAAAAATTTTTGCTCCTATTAGATCATTTGTATTTATATATATTAGGATCCTGATTCATGAATCTCTCGATTGGAGAAATAAAAATAAGAGGATCGAATCATTTCTTTTGATATTGTATGTTTCGTTATAATTCTAAGATTCAGAACATCATTTCGTATTTGATCCCTTTGAATTCCATATTCAAAGGATCAGATTGATATATTAAAAAGAAACGATTCAATGCATTCCTTACGTACCCATGTGCTATGTTAGACTTTTATTATTCTACTAAACTCTTACTGATAATTTTTTTTCTCAAATAGAATACAAAACTCGGCATTTATATTAGATAGAATGCAATACCATCGTCGAACAGAAATGTCACAAAAAAAAACCATATTCTAAATCGTCAAGATATGAGTGAACTCTGAGAGACAAGAATTGATGTGAACATTAATGAAGATATAAAATTTTCTGCAGAAGATAGAAATTATGCAAATATTTCTTATCAATTTTGAGAGTTTAACTCTGTTTTGGAAAGTGGTTGGATTTTGATATAGGACGAATCCCAACTACAGATACAACCCATGTAACATGACTTTTTAACTACATCAATCTCCTAAAATTTCCAAATCTACTACTATAATTACCATCAATCTTCTTTATTTTAGGAAGGTACATATCAGATCTTCGAAAAAATGCGGACAGCTAGGTAGAAGAGAGAAGAGCTGCAATGCTGCATTTATATTATTAGTTTGGTGAGAAAAAATGTGAAGACTCCAGGAAAATATCATAGGAAAGTATGCAGGAAGCTTGCGGTTATTATGAGATTTTAATCATCAAAAGTTAGCAACCGACAGTTTGCAACCCACCATAGAGGGGGCGGCAGACAGGGCAATTAACGTGAGGCTACCCCCCTGAATCCTACTGTGTGTCTGGTAAATTCAACAGTTCGCTTTGGTACGGATGGTGCCTGCCTGCATGCATCTTTGTTGATTGTAATATTCAACGTACGATATATTTAGGTTGTATCAGGGCTCTGGTTCAGGTGCGTGCAGCTTCTATCCACATCAGGGAAAGGGCAAGATTAAGTTGTGTCCCTCTCATTTCATTTCTTGATGATAGCGGCACGTAACTGTGTTTAGACCATATCTTAATTAATGTGAACATGTAGCATTGCAATGTTTGACGACGGTTCTTTCTTTGTTTCTGAAAACAAGAAATATATAGAAAATCTTGTGAAAATCCTTACATGGGTTCTTTCTGCAAAGATAAAGACTGAGATCATCAACTCCATATGGAATAATAAGATCAAACTTTGTATCAATTAATGTTATAAGACGGAACAGAGTATTGAGAGTCTCAACTGAGGATTTTCTGGTATGATCCTTTGTTAAGTTAACATTTTAAAAAAAAATTTAAAAAGAAAAAAAGTGTAATCTTTTCGATAAGAGTTCTCATACTCCCCCATTAAACAGATAACAGATAACATATCTAGAAGAGAATCTTCTATACAGTAGTTGCATATGCAGTCTACATGCAACCATTAGACTAGTTATGATTAAAGATTTTATCAAAAGTCCATAGAATCTCAGATTTTTTTTAGTTATATAAAGGTAAAGAAGTTTAGAAACAAAATATATGTTTAGCCTACCTAGCTAGGATCCTTCTACAGTTTAAGAGAAATAAAAACAAAGTTGAAACAGCTGTTCCCTCATGTCCACACACAGAATGAAGGAAAAGCATGAAAAATCTCCTCTAAAGATGGTGTGATTAGCAACTGACGTAGAGATTCAAAGTGAGTATGCAACTTTATGTAAAAGTCAAATATTATTATTGGAGCAGATGATCTCTTGGATGAGCAGAAAGAGAAAAACAAGGGTATATTCTGTGAGATTTTATAAAGTATAATCCTGAGATAAGGAAGTGATATTAATGGAGAATTCCTAAGAATCTGAGATATTTATTAAGTACTGAGAAATATACAGTCCAAAACTTAATTGCAAAGAAATTGTCTTGGGTTGGGTCCCCAAGTGTGAGAATGAACTAGTATGAGCATGGAAACCAAAAGTGAAAAGTAAAAGAGCTTACTAGTCAAACTATCCATTATAAGGTTATAGAGACACCAAATCATATCAAAGTTGTTTCCACTCAAAGATGCAAAAGTTGTACAAATCCCAAACACGTTTCTTTCAGGGACGAAGAGAAAGAAATTATAAATATAAGTAATCAATAAAGCAAAAGATTTTTAGGGAGAGATAGATATATATTTTTATATCTTGTTGTGGCCCTAGCCTCCATTATTGTTCACCACTTTAAAGCAAAACAAAGCTCTCCCAGCCACAATTTCAACAAGAAAGGCAGTGAGGCTGTGACCCACCAACTTAGACTCTTTTGGATTTGGTATAATTGTCCATTATTGAAACCTGATCAACTATCTGCAACACAAAAAGAAAAACATCAAGTTGAAGAAGACAAATGGGAAGAGGAAAGAAAGAAATGAAGAGAAATTATAAGAACATTGGTTAGTTAAATTACCAGTATGGACTCTGGAGTTGGAAGAAAGATCAAGCCAAGAGTCTGTATTCTTTGGCGGCCACTCACCCAAGAAATGGTGCAGTGGCTTCTGGATTGCATCTTCTTTTTCAAACTTCAGTGGCCTGAGCGATTTGAAGTCAGTACCCAAAACAAAGCAATGTTGATCATCCTCTTGTTGTTTTGAACTGTCATGAGAAAACGTTTGAAACTTTGAGTGATGAGAGTATGCTTTGTATGAAGCATCCATTGTGAGCGGTTGACATAAATCATGAAAGCTTCTAACACTCCCTGAAGCTTCTGGGAAGAAAGCTCTCTCATCAACAGTCTCCCTCATATGATAATACCTACTTGCAAGCACAATATTGAACATTTCCTCGTTACTAACCAATATCAAAGTAAAGAAACAAAAAAAAAAAAAAAACTGTAATTCGTTTTCAACACAAACCTGAAATCTTTGTCAGGCTGTGAACAGGATCCAGAATCCAGAAACAAGTGATGAGTAGTGCTGGTATCATGAAGGGACGAGCCAGGAGAAGCAAGAGTTCTGGAAGAGGAAGTTTGAGGGTAAAGGAAAGGATTGAGATGACTAGGCTTTTGAGTTATTGGATCATGATGAGAGTAGATTTCGGGAGATATAGAAGAAGAAAGTGGAGAAGTTGTTGGGTTCATGGAGGGGTTTCTGTTGAGTGATTGGACAGATGGAGAAGGGTTTGTTGTTGTTGTTGATACTGCAGTTGAAGAAATAGCTTCCACAGGCTTTCTTGAACGATTTCTGCCTCTGTGCATGTGTCTCTCGCAGTACTTGGAGTCTGGGTATGCTTCTTTTGAACACCTCCATTTTTTCCCATCTGTTCTTCTGCACCTTCCTGGCTCTGGGTCTGCTTTTCTGCCAAACCCCACCTGAAAACAACCCCACCCAACTGCACCAAAAATATTTTTTTCATTTGACTCAAAAATCATATTAAAATCATCTAATAAAGTATTTAGTATATAAAACAGGAAAACAAGGTTGCTGCATATGTGCTTACTTGGTTGAGGAGGGAAGATTCTTGAGGCCAAAGAAGAATCCAAGCTTCTTCTGATTGAGTATATGAGTTCAGTTGGGATAGGGGCTCCTGAGACCATGTATTTGAAGATGAGAGCTTGTTGTTCAAGTTCTTGCCATTGAGTCTGGGTGAAAGGAGACCTATGTTCTCTCGCACTAGTTGTTGCACCAGAAGTCATCATCTTTGCGCAGAAAAAAGAGGAGAAAAAGAAGGATCTTCAATAAAAGAGGTTTGAGATGGAAGATACTTGAGAGGCAGGAGAAAGAGGTTTGTTCTTGCTGGTGGGTGCTGGTAGTTTTGAAGTTTTTTTTGCAGAAACCATTGGTTGCAGAATCTTCTTCTGTGCATGGATGGATAAATACCAATGGCTCTGATGATATTTCTGCCACCTCCTCACCTCTCTCTCCCTCTCTCTCTCTCTCTCTCGAGTACCGAGTGAGTCTGCTCTAATTATGACTGCACCTCTGTTTCTTCTGCTCTGCTTCTGCCTTTGTTGCTGCTATTGTCTCTGACATCTTTACAGAAATCCATAAACAAATGTACCGAAGAGATGCAAATAAAATTAAATTCAAATAAACGCTATTCTCATACGACTTGCTGTCTCCACATCTTAGTCCTGGAAATGAGTGCCAATCTCATTATCTGAAAAATTATAAATACGTAGTAGTGGATCCTAATACTAATGGAGATGGTATATATGCATATGCATGCATGCATATATATATATATATTATGATTTAATTTTTAATTTAATTTTATATTTTTTTAATGATTATTGATTTATTATAACTGATAATTATTAAAATTAAAAAATAAATTTTTCCGTACCAAGTTAATATCTTTTTTATACGATTATATATCTATATATATATATATATATGCGCTTATGTCATGTCATGTTAGTATTATGCATAGAGAGATGCTACAGAGAGGTCAGGTCAGAGGCTGAGGCTTAGCTGAGGCCTATTTTAAAGTACGGATGAGTTGCTTTTTCTTTTCTAATCTTTTTGGTTTTTCCACACCTGCCTTTAGTTGTAAAGATCATTTGGAGAGATGCAGTTGATTCTGGGCTCTGGGGTTCTTTTGATACATAATTTGATGCCAATTCTTTCTTTTTAGATTATTTTGATCCAATTGTTTATACCTAATTTAGTAACTTTTCTGTAATTGCAGCGTCATGTATATAAATATTTACTTCCTAAAACATAATTAAACCTGTTTTCCTCTTTCATCTTATCATAGCTGCCCAGTAAAGCTGATTTGCGTGTACTAATAGGTGTTATTTGGCAGTGTGAGCACGGAGCCAGAGGCCATTTTGGTGAAATATTTCTAATGGGTACATTAATTTCTTATCTATTTATTTGGGAAATATCTTCAAAATTCAATCTAAGTTTTCATCTGCCCAACAACATTGTCTTTAATACCATTTATAATAGGGCAAGCAGCCAGCAATTAAGCCTTTTAAGGTCCAACTATTAGTTGGTTAAATTACTAGAGTGCATAAATCATAATTGACGTCAAATGAGACTGAGAAGTGCTCAGGATTCCATAGCGATAAATGGCTATAATTCGATGCAAAAAATATACTAGGAGTGTCAAAATGAGCAAGTGGATGTAATTGGTAAGCCCATAATTCTGCCCAAATCACTAAATGGGTGCTTAAAACAGCTACAAAATGATTACCCTAACTAGTCAAATAATGACTTGTTTGTGCCGATACAAGAACCCATCATGCTCATTGGCAACAAGTTTGCAGAGTTGTTCAAATTTAACGAGGAAAAATTAGTGGCAAATCCAATTGTGAAAGACAGAGTTGCGACACTTTAATAGGTTGAATGAGTGCAAAAAAGTAGTCTTGTCATCATCTCTTGTGTGAATTCTTTTCTCTTGCGAAAGGAAAAAAAAAAGTTGCATTTTAATAGGTTGGCTGAGGAGGTCACAGCAGTGAAAGTGGAAAACCATTGGGTAAAGGGAGGTTTTGACTTGTTTTCTTGCAATTAAAAGCAATTTTTTTTTTCTCACTTTGCTGAAAGTTGGCAGAAGGGTTGTCAGCAGGGAAGTGCACTCTGAGGTAAGGACTATTCACTCTGTGTTTCTCTGCCCCAAAACACATGCCTCTTTTTCTTTCTCCTTTATTGTGCTTCAACTAACGCAGCCGTTTCCTCGTTCATTAACCCAACATTATTATTAATTCTCTCTCTATTGCACTTCCTTGCTTTGAAACAAATCTCTTTTGATTCTAGTCTTAGTCACCTTTCCCTGTGAAGGCCTTGTTGCCAGTGTGTTCAGCACTTTCACAGTCACATAGGTCTAAAGCTCTCACCTGGGATATTTTGACTGAAACCAGGCTTTGTGAGTCAGTCCCCTGCTTGCCTAACTCAAAGGGTTGGTTCCAAACTGATAGCACTGTATTTCCAAGAAAAAAAAAAGCTGGAAAAAAATGAAAAGAAACTCAAAACAATATAAAAGTTGTCTATGTATATATTTATCTTTATACCTCTTATCTCTTACGTGCAAAGGTCTCATATGTCTTAATAGATTTAAACTTAAACCATTGTGTTAATATGACTCTAATATCATATTAAATTGACTACTTTTTTAAAAGTTTAAATTTATAATTATAGGCTTAACTTGAATATTTAAGTCTCATTAATAACCAAATATATAAAAGTCCTTAATGTTGACCTAAATTTCTAATTAAATAACTTTTTTTTTTTAAAAAAAATCGGCAATGAATTTTATATACATGTTGACAATTTTTATACGAATAAATGTATCTATATAATTAAGATATCTAACAATCTCTTGTAAACTTGTCAGAACTTTGCTTATTAGCCATGTAAGATGTTTAATCGTATGCTATATCTCACACTTAAAAGCTTGTTGGTTACCGTGTTGTCTTTTCAGGAATTCATTCACGGAGGTCACACAGCCCAGAACTCTTTGTAGGGACTCATTGAGCATCCATATATGCGGTGAGCTGTGGAAAGGGCTTACCAGCTGTCACCGACTTGGATTAATAATTCATCTCTGTCCATAAGAGTTGGAAACGATACACTTTCAATTATCTAGACCCCCGCAGAGGTTGGTCCAATATTAACAGCCTCCCAGAATTTTTAAGAAACATAACTAAATCTTGTACTGTATTTTAATCTATTAATGTTAGAAATCAATGAGTTTTACTATCGTTTATAGTTTTTCTATATTTGGAACGTAAAATGTCTATCTGTCGAAGATATTGATGACAGTTAACAGATAAATTTGGTAACGTTTGGTTTGATTAGTGGTACAGTTACTAATATTGGCTTTGTTTTTCATGTTCTAAGTTATTCCAGCATGTTTTGTACTTCATGTATCATGAAACCGAGGTAGACTGGATTTACAATCCTATAGATGAAGATGAATCCACCTCATTGAAAGTAGATTTATAGATTGCAACGTACATAACAATATTCTAGTTGAGCAGATGCATAGAAATTGATTGTATTTAATACTATTTCAACTGGTTATCTACTACAATTATACAATAAATGTATGTTCGTCTGTCTAATTAGAAAGCGTATAGAAGCTATCCATCTTGAGATGCCATATTTTTATTTGCCATGATATATTTGGTTGGACGGATGCATATGTATTTATTGTATTATAAACTTTCTCAACTTATGTAGTATATATTCTTTAGTTTTCTCAACTTATGATCTTGACAAATGACATATTTTTTCTATTTTGATTTGTTTCTATATCAGTTTGAATTTTTAGTTTGCTTTATTTCAATCATAGTTTGATTTAATTAATCTATTATAAGATTTTATTTACATTAATCTTTATCCAATATTATGTATAAATTTGATGTTTTATTAATGAAAAAATGTGGAAAGAATTTATTCTAGAAATATCCGTGTAGAAGAATTTCTTCCAAAAAATATCTTTATTTTTATTTGTTATTTATTATTTTTTATTTAAGCTATAAAGAATAAAATAAAATATCTTTGTTCTTTATTTGTTATTTATTATTTTTGATCTCAGAGACCGTATTCACTAAGATTATGATATGTGATTTGACTCGAATCATGTTCAATTATACCTCCTAAATATAAGAGTTATCAAGTTATAATACATGAGTGAGTCCAAGGTCAATCTCCACATGGATGAATATTATGTAATTAATTAGTAAATATTGATTAAAGTCACTTTATTCATGATTATGTTATGCTAATTTGATTAGTTATGTTCAAAATAATTAATTAGTCTATTTATAAGCTGTCAAAAAGAATATACGAAAACATTGAAAGTAAATGATGATTGATGTTTAAACTAAATTTGACAACTTAAATTAAATGACTAAAACTAAACCTAACAATTAAATAAAGCAAGAAAATGAATTAAAAATATTTAACAACTAATAAATGTAAAATCATGCAAAGAAAACAAACAAAATGAAAATTTGAATTCTAACGGATAATTAAGCGAACACTTAGGTTACGAGTTTCACTATCATATATATCAATCTTGTTTATTTATGCTTTACCCAAATTACACAACTACTGACTCATACAAAGACTTAGTAACTAGGAGATAATTCATTCAATTTCCAATTCGAGTTTACACAACATACACCTATTTTTATGCCAAACTATCAATATCAACCATGAAAATTAATTCAATTCAAGCATCCTATCTACCTAAACGTCTACAGTGGATGGTAAAGTAACGAGTATTCCAAGATGCTATATATTACCTAATCCAAATACCAACAAGCAGGATTCAACATTAATTTCATATAAGTATTCATAAAACAATATTAATTATGCTAAGGCTACACCCATAATGTGGGATTAAATTAACTAGCGTACCATAATTACACAATCAAACAAATCTAACATGAAATTGCAATAAAACATATAAAATCTATACTTAAGCAAGTGGAAATCAAGTCTTACATATGCTTATTAACTAAGCATTCTTAGACTAATAAAACTTTAATCCCAAAATTGTAAGATAACAGAAAAATAAAAACATGTAAATAAGCACAAATCCAACAAAACAACTGAAATTTGTACAAGAATTGTTTAAACAACAAACCCACTATTATTAAACTATTAAAATGTTTACAAACTTAAAATAACTAAATAAAGTGATAAACCTAATCTAGAAAACATGTAAATCTAATATAAAGACAAGAAATAAAAATAATAAGAAAAAGAGAAAAATAAACTAAGCCTCAAAGAAGCTTTGTCTCCTTGCAAAACGAAAAGAAAAATGGTGCTGGCGTGCCCAGTGGAAGAGAGAGTATCGTGATGTTATCATGGAAAAGTGGACTGACAAATATCAAGGGGTATTAACTCTCAATCCCCCGTTAAATTTTTTTAGGTTCTTAGCATCCCACTGAATATTAAAGTAACACTTATCACCCCATTAGATTTTAAATTAATACTGATCCTCCTTAATACTATAGCACCGTTAGTTATATTTAATGGTGCTACAGTAAAACTCATGAAAAATATCATAAACACCTCTCTAATATATCCAAAATAATAAATTTATCCCTTAATTAGGGGTAAATAATAGACACCCTCAAGGTTTGATCTAAGTAATAAATTCACCCCTGTTATTCATAAAGTAACATAAAGACCCCTATTTTGATATTTTAAGTA
>JANLJB010000771.1:0-19574 GCA_026212285.1 Bursera cuneata
AATTTATATAAAATCTGAAATTATTTTAATGTTCAAATAAACTAATTAGACTAATCTTGGGGAAAGCCTATTAATTTGTTTTTTCTTAATTTTCTTTGTAGATTGGATTACATTTAATATGGGGCTGGGGCTAGGATATTATGAGACAGAGACTATGTGATTGAGGCGCATGGTGTATGGTGAGGTGTCTATGTGGATGCATAATGGTGGATCACTAGATACGTACCTAGAAGGGAAAGTCATATAAAAAGTTTGTTTTATTTGAAGGTTAGACTATTGGAACTTAATTTTTTGACTTAATTTTTCACATCAATTATTCACCCTTCATTTATATTTAATCTTATTGTTAATAAAATCTTATAAATAATAACAATAGACACCATTTACATATAATTATTTCAACTAAAATATCTTTAACATCAAACCCATCTCTTTAACGTTAATTTCAATTTCTTTAAACGTTAAATTTAAAATAAACAATCACTTCATCTTTTTTATCGTAGCTCCTCTACCATGGTTGTCAGACTCTTCCTTTGTTTTTCCAAAGAAGTTTCGAAGCTTAGATTTTCATCTTCGTTTGCTCTCCTACAACTTTATCTGAACACCCATCACAAACCCATTTGAGCTCTCCTTTTCACCATCGAAAGCTCCAGTTAAACACCCACCTAATGAAATCCTCTGCTAAATTTTATAAACAATTTACTTTAAATTATCTAATTATGGTTGTGATTAGAAGCAAGACTTTCCTACCGTGCACATTAAAATGCAAAATTGCAATAATAAGGATGTCAAGGGCAGATTTCTGCTCGTCTGATTATTTACCAATTTCAATAACCGAATGAGTATTTGATGTTGACGAGTTATTTTGAACAAGTAAAGGAGATGCACGCACATAGATCAAGCGAGTCAGATAGCAGACATGAGGAATGGATTGTGTAAGAATAAATGTAATTTTCTTTNCAATTTGTGTTATTTAGCCACAAAGTTATCTCTACCCAGATGAATTGGGACAGCTTTCAAAAACATTCATGATACCTTTATTAAATCATACAATCAGAACAATCTAATTCAGAGAAACCTGGATTCAATGATGCATTTACAACTACAATAAAGTGTCCAGTGGATCCTAGAGACATATTATATTATAAGATCTTTTACTGCGAAAGCAATATAAGTACACACAACGTGGTAAGACATCTATTCAATCTGGCGTTTTGCCACTTAGGACTAGATTGCTTATATTTCCAGTTGGCAAAAGATGAAAATCAAAGCTTCGAAGCTTCTTTGGAACGATGAAGTAAGAGTCTGATGGCCATGGTAGAAAAGTGACGATGAAGAAGATGAAGTGATTGTTTATTTTAGGTTTAAAGTTTAAAAAGATTGAGTTTAACGTTAAATAGATGGATTTGATGTTAAAGATATTTTAGTTGAAATAATTGTGTGTAAACAGTGTCTATTGTTATTATTTGTAAGATTTTATTAACCATAGGATTAAGTATAGATGAAAGATAGATAGCTAGTGTGAAAAATTAAGTTAAAAAATTAAGTCCCAATAGTCTGACCCTTTATTTTATTACCCTCATATTTTGTTTTAATATTAAGCAGACAGTAGTTAAGGAAATTATGAGAAATAACCCAAAGTTAGGGGCTATTTGAAAAATAATCAATCTCAAGAATTGCTTTGATTTTTCTACTAATTTCTAGTTTAATCCAAACCGACCCGTCGGTTTTAACCCGAACCAACGAGTTTTGATCGGGTTGGCCTAGTATCTAACCCGACATTGGATATAATTTTTTTAAAACCCATCAAGTTGGGTTGGTCGGGTTGGCCTAGTATCTAACCCGACATTGGATATAATTTTTTTAAAACCCGTCAAGTTAGGTTGGTCAGTCGGGTGGGTAATCGGTGAGCTATACAAACCCGAAACCCGACCTAAACCAAATAATATTTGAAAAAGATTTACATTCCTACGATTCGAACTCACCCCACCATAGCGCTTGTCACCTTTACCTTTAGGCCAAATCCGATTTTGTAAATTTTATGTAACATATTATATTTATTGGATGATATAATATTTACCAAATTATGAAAATATTGATTTGCATTGATCAATTTCGAACTTGTGTCTCCTCACCATTGTTCTGTAGCTTTAACCACTGGGTACATCTTATTTTACAAGTTTTTTATAAATTTTTATATTTATTGTCTAATATAATTTTTTAATTAAACCGGATCCAAACCAACGAGCCCCCTGAGTCTACAAGAAACTCCATCCCTGGCGCCAAATAAGTATCAACTAAGCAAAAACTTACTCGTATTCATATTAAAAATAAGATAAAAGGTAAATGGTGTCATTTGACCCCAAGTAGGTCCATCCAGAGGTCCGCCCTTGATTGTGATACAAAATTAGGATATCAACTTTGTATTCGTTGTTGAACATATGCATTTATTAATTCTAACTCTAATTCTAATGACTTTAAAGCGACATGTATTCCATCCACCAAACACTATCTCAAACGGAAAGATAATACTAATTTTAAAATAATANCTATTAGCTAATTAAAGCAAAGGCAATACCAGATATATGGAAATAATAACCATAATGTAATAAGCCCATTATTATAATATTTTTAAGCTTTCGGCTTCTCAGCTTCTTTAGGCTTCTTAAGTTATCTAGGCTCCCCCTCGGATGGTTTAGGCTTCCCAGGTCCTATAGGCTTCTCCGAACCTTTAGAATTCCCAGGCGGGGGTGACGGGGGTGGCGGGGGTGGTTTAGGCGACGGTTTAGGCGGCGCTTTAGGCAGGGTTGCTTCAGGCGGGGGTGGTTTAGGCGGGGGTACGATTTCGACACTCTTGATTGAATCACCACCTTGGCAGCGTATCTTCTGCATGATCTTTTCTGGACTACAGCACACCACTTTGATCGTCACAGTGTTCTCCTTCTCGTTGTAGATCTGGTCTTGTATTTCTCNTTGTTCGTAAAAGCAAACAACATTCCACAGCTTAACAAATTTGATAGAAAGGAATATATAGATATATATAATTTGACAGATAGAGAGAGACTCACGAGGATATTTACAAAATATTTTCCTCACTTTCTTACAGCACTTGCAGCACTGAAGGTCCACCTTCAGCACCATTATTGCGACTCGCTGTACCACATAATTTATCAGGCCATTGAGATACATTCGCATAAAAGATTTACAACTAATCATGCAAGTTCTGACAAAATTTACTCAACCTTGAAAGATCAAAGATTTTTGCATACATACCTTCTCCCCCATAGCTGTGACCTTTGCTCAGATCCCTCGTAAAGAAGACAAGTGATTAGAATAAGAGAGTTCGAGAGTCTTATAAAACAAGCCGCATCGAATTCATTCTGAAGAAGAAGATGATGGCAAGTTTGATTTCCGTACATTTCCATCCAATAGGACGTTGAAACGCAGAGCTATGTAGGCGATGAGCTCATTCATGCGATCATCAAGATTGTCTTCATGCATAAATATCTTCCTATCTTTCACTGCATTTGCTGGCTTTGAAAGATTGACCTGGCCTACCATTACACTATAATCATTCAAAATTTTAATCTTATTTTTGTTTTTGGATTGGGTATTTTGTTTTCGTTTTATTTGTTTTCATTTTTATTATTTTCTCAACATCTTCAATGTAGTAGGATAAGTGTTTTTGTTTTTTGGTTTTTAGAATTAATTATCAAATTATGTATAATTTAGTAGATAATTCAGAGGTTTATGATAAAGTTTTAGAGAAAATTGCAACAATTTATATAAAATCTGAAATTATTTTAATTTTCAAATAAACTAATTAGACTAATCTTAGGAAAGCCCATTGCTTTGCTTTTTCTGAATTTTCTTTGTGGATTGGGTTAGGATATTATAAGAAACAGAGACTATGTGCTTGAGGTGCATGGTGTATGGTGAGGTGTCTATGTGGATGCATAGTGATGGATCACTAGATACTTACCTAGAAGGGCAAGTCATAGAAAAAGTTTATTTTATTTTATTTTATTAACCTTATATTTTGTTTTAATACTAAGTAGACAATAATAAAGGAAATTATGAGAAATAACCTAAAATTAGGATTCATTTGAAAAATAACCAATCTCAAGAATTTCTATGATTTTTCTATCAATTTCTAGTTTTATGACCATTATACTCCTTCACATATAATATGTAAACATATATTCCTTTATCTAATACTTTCCAACCAGATAATCATCAGAATCGTCAGACTATTAATAGACCATCACCGATTAGTTACCAGAAAATTCACCAGACAGTCATAAAACTTGCCAAAAAAATTTATTGGACGTCACTGAACTTGTCGTACCATCGTCAGACAATTACCAGACTCGTCAGATAGTCACCAAATATTCATTAAAAAGTCATTGAACAGTTGTTGACTCACCAAACCATTATTAAACAGTCACTGAACTCATTTAACCATCGTCAGACTCGACGGATTATCATCGAACTTACTGGATAGTGTCAGATAGTTGTTGGACCTTTGTGAGACTCATCAGACAATTGTCAGACTGTTGCCAAAATTGTCAGATAGTTGTTGGACTGTTGCCAGACTCATCAGATGGTCCATTGGAAAATGCACTAAAAAAAAATTAGAATAGGATTAGATGATGAAAACAAATTAAGGGATTACAAAAACTCAAAATAGTCTTCCTAACCTAACTTTTTTCGTATTTTCTCAAAAAAAAAAAAAAATCTATTTCTTCTTTGAAAAATTTAAAAGTCACAAAGATTATGTCATTAATGAATTTTGTTAAATCATTACTAACAGAAAGATGAAAATGACTTGGAATGCATTTAATGAGGCGTCTTTGATGATTTTTGAGAAAATAAAAAAGAAAACTAATAATTTTGTTGAAACTCACTTACTATCTTATGTTAAGACAAAATATTAGAGTATTTAATGAAATTAACTCTTGTATATAAGTGTCCTGTTAAGCTTTCTCTAAAAAATGTAAATAGTGATAATAAAAAAAAAATTGCAAACAATTTTCTACTCATTAAAAGATATTTGACCAAACGTTAAATCCAGGCAAATTACCTATAATTGTTCAGAATTATTTTTAATTATGTGAATAAAAAAAAAAATCTCAAAGGACCCATTCCCAACAAACAGGTCTTTGTTTGAATGAAAGCAATTGGTTTTGAATTGAATTCACCTATTCTATAGCATATAGAGATACAATCCTTGAATGCAATTGAGTGCATCAACCTAAATAGTATATATTATAAGATCAAATATTGATCAATCAAACATATATTTATGAAGATTAATGAAGCATAAAGTGAGCCAGTCTCAAAAGTTTGATCAACCTGTTTTTGGGGCAATTATATTATAGTTTGAAGATTAATTAATGGACTTGGACTTGCTCACTACCTTCCATCATCTACATCTGTCAAATCTTATCATAGAGTTCTGCCAATCATGCACGAAGCAAATGGCATGTTTTTGCAGGTTTTATTAAAGTAAGATTGAGAGAAGGGAAAATGATGGTTTTGGTTCAACTTATAAATGTAAGTGGTTGGTTCAGCAGTGAACAAATCTTCAGTCAGACAATGATGTTAGATAGATTTCAGAACTTTTTTCACTTTCATATATGATTTCTATTCAAAAGATTTGTATTCAACAAGACCTCAGCTTAGATTGCCTTGCCTTTTTCCAAAGTGGGACTAGATGATTATGAAGTGGGAATTCAGTACCATCTTTAATGCTTGATAAAGCTCTGCATTCATCATGCTATTTATAGTAGACTAATAATTCATAACAGAAGGATGGTGATGGAGACATTTGTGGCCTGTACATTGGCCCCAGGCAACTGTAGCCTGCTTTTTTTTTTTTTTTTTGCTTAGTCTAGCGTTAGTCCTTGCATCAAATGCAAATAAAAATGGCTTTAACAAGTTCAAAAACTGATCAAAAGAAGAAACTAAAATTGACCAAACAATGTGCGTTTAATTTTCTGATGCAACTTCCACCAACAAAGGTCTAGTGACATTAAATTTTGTTGCCAGAGAAAATATGAAAAGTTCGAGGACTAACTCCAAGAACTTCTGCATCAACATCTGGACATGCATGGCCACACAAGTAATTATATTGCTGATGATCACCTTGAACGTGTCCATAAATTAATGAACTCAGCACTTGAAGAGTGACCGATTGACACATTCTCTCCACGTTCTTTTGCTTTGATAGAGGCTTGGAGAGACTGGAGCTATATGCAGGATGATGATGGGATTAAGAATGTTGTTAATGGTGCTGTTTTTGTTGGCTCCGTGCTGCTTATTTGCATGTGGGAATGGTGGACTTGAGCTACATTTCTATAAGAGGAATTGCCCTAGTGCAGAGAAGGTAGTGAAAGATGTGATAAGAAGAAGTATGTTGAATGATGTTTCCACTGCTCCTGCCACTCTGAGACTGGCTTTCCATGACTGTCAAGTTGATGTAAATCTTTCCTTCTCTAACTTTCTCTCCACGATATTATGATAACGAGTCTGTAGTTAGATAACTGTTACATATTTGTTATCTTGTTTAATTAGGATTTTCATTATTTTAGGATTTGGAATATCATTGGGATTTTATTTTATTTCGTTCTAGGTAGTCAGATACGACAGTACATACGTAACTAATTTGTAACAATTTGTGTTTCTGCAGGGTTGTGATGGATCAGTTCTTCTCGGGAACTACTCAGACGGATTGACAACAGAAACATTATCAGCCAAGAATTTTGGAATCCGTAAGCTGGATACCATCAATGAGATAAAGAGGTCTCTTGAAATAGCTTGTCCAGGAACAGTCTCTTGTGCTGATATTATCCAGTTGGCTGCTAGGGAGGCTATATATCTGGTAACCTAGCTAAACATTAGTTTCTGAAAACACAATACACAAGAAAACATAATTGTTGTGGATACACCTTTGTTGAGCAACCTAGCTTTAGCTTTCTAGCTGATTAAACTGGAACATGAACTGATTGTTTAATTTGGTTATGATTATAATATCAATTGATTCTGACAGGTAGCTGACTCCTTTACAATTTAATTAGTCAACTTTCACTTCAACATTCAGGAGGCATTGATAAATGCTTACAAAAGGGAAAGTAAAGATTTATGCATGGCTGAGATTAGTAATTAGTGCTGCAATCATAATCAGTTCAAAAATGCAGAGGATTTCAAAATATCTGGACCCAAGGAAAGGCACCTAGTCCAATCTTCTTCAATGCTAATAGTCAATCTAATTGGTTAATAAGTATTAGAGACTTAATTATTAAAAATAAGTTTACATCTTCGAGCTTAAGCTTTATATCAAGTGTTTTCGTAACATAGTATTAAAACTGAAACATGTGAGATGTATACCGCTTTCACAATTAGTTTTCCGTTTTTTAAATCTATATCTCTTTTGACAAATTGAAGATTAATTCTCGTTTACTGTTGGATAAATGGTCGTATATGTTTCCAGACCGGAGGACCATATATAAAGGTTTTGACTGGAAGAAGAGATGCTGTTTCAGCGAGCAAGAAGAGAGCAGATTATCAGCTTCCAACAGCTGATATTTCAGTTGATCAATTCATTGAGATCTTCCAGCAAAAGAATATTACTTTGGAAGAAGGACTTGCACTCATTGGTAAGTATAGACTACATGAATAATTCAAGTACAATTTCACCTTGAATCAAGCTTAATTACAACTTGAAAACAATTTGGCTTGGCATTCTAATACTGGAAACCAAGTTTACAAATGTAACAATCCAATCCCTTTTTCAGGGTTGTACGTGTAATGTTTTCTTAACGAATTAGGATTCTCTCCTAAACTTTTAAGGATCTTTTGACACCTTGTTAACATGTTACATTTTCTAAATTTCTGTTGTCTGGTTTCATGCAGGCTCTCATACTCTAGGCATAAGCCACTGCAGAAACTTCCAGGAAAGGCTAAGGCCAAGGATTGATCTCACATTGTCACCAACCTTCTCCCTTATGCTGCAAGTGATTTGCAGCAATCCTACATTATCCGATGTCTCATTTGCTCAAAATGATGCCACTATCGTCTCCTTTGACAATCAGTACTTCATTGACATTCAAAATGGGAGAGGACTACTCAAGATTGATTCTCGGATCGCTTTAGATCCAAGAACACAACCCTATGTTTTAGCATTTGGACAGAACCAACAGCACTTCTTTGATAAATTCTCATCTGGGTTTCTGAAGCTCTCAAATTACAAGGTGTTGGTGGGAGGAAAGGGAGAGATTAGGAAAGATTGCAGGTTTACAAACAGTTAAATATTGAAATCAATTTTATTACTTTGGCTCAAAATTGATGTTGTGTGAGCCTCATTTGCCACTTTAGAGTATAATAAACTCCTCATATTTGCTCTTATACTAAATATTGAATTTAACGGACAATTTATTGTATATTTAGCATTTTATTTATAAGTACTTATCAGTTCAAATAAAAAGAAAATTATAATGAAATGAGTACTCTCCTCATTACCATTTGCATTTGCATACATAAGAAAATTTGTATCATAGTGGACAATAGGAATCGGATTTGGGCCTTGTTGCATATTAAGAGTTGCATGTAGGCTAACCCTTTCAAGAGTTCACCTTCAACCACAATCTCAGCTCAAACTTAGGCCTTCACTCAAGCAATGTCACATGAAATAATAGGGGTTGCCGGGTTGATTAACAATTAAATACAGTATTATTATCATTAATCTAACAGTAAGTCAATAATGTTATAGGATGTTATCAATTAGATCAATAATTTGAATACCTTCCTTTTATCTTTGTATTTTTTATTATAAAATATCACGTCAATCTTAGATCCGTTTAATGATATGATCCTATATAAATGTTTGTTTTAGATTTTATATAATCACACATAAAATAAAATTTATTTATTTTCTGTACGTTTACCCAGGTGATTCTCAATTGATTTTTAATGCGATATGGCCAAGTAGGACCATAGAAAATGTCACAACACATCATTATGCTTAAAGCTACATGGCCTTGCCTTACCAAAATATGGATTATAATTCACAGAAGATCATAAAATGGATAGCCTTATCCAGCTCTCATCCACATGGCACCACCTAAATGGGATTCTATATCTCTAAGAAGAAAACCCACTTTGCCACGTGTCCTACTAAGATCCATGCAAAAGATCAAAAACCCAAATATGCATTTACCATTCTCTTGCTAACTGAACCAGCTGCAACAACTCAGTCAGAGACCACCCAACAGCAACAACGACCAAGGCCATGGCATCTCTAGCAACCATAGCTGCTGTGCAACCAGCCACCATCAAGGGCCTTGGTGGCAGCTCCCTTAGTGGAACCAAGCTCTCAATCAAGCCAACTCGCCAGAGTTTGAAAACTAAGAACTTCAGGTACGCTCCGGAATTATATTGATGTCACTTGCATGAAAATTGGAAAGCTTATTCGATCAGTTTTGTGCATAAAGCACAAATTGGCTAACGTTTGAGTTGTTTTGCAATTGGTATGACACAGAGCTGGTGCTGTGGTGGCCAAGTATGGTGATAAGAGTGTGTACTTCGATTTGGAGGATATTGGCAACACCACTGGGCAGTGGGACTTGTATGGCTCAGATGCACCCTCACCATACAACCCTCTTCAGGTTTGCGTTCATTAAATTTTTTTACTTTGTTTATCAGGCTTACTAAACAGGTCCTCTAACCAACTGAGATATGAAAGCTTCAGTTGTAAAACTACGGTAGGCTTTTAAGATTCTTCATAAAATATTATAATGGTTAATATTTTTTGTGCAATATCTTGTCAACCCTTTATTGTTTGCAAAAATTGTTAGCTTTTTGAGGGAATATGTAAGGGGAACTTATATATCATGCATGAATATGGAAATGCAGAGCAAGTTCTTTGAGACATTTGCAGCTCCATTTACCAAGAGAGGATTATTGCTCAAGTTCTTGATATTGGGAGGTGGTTCCACCCTTGCTTACTACAGTGCCACTGCTACGGGCGATATTCTACCAATTAAGAAGGGCCCCCAACTTCCACCAAAGCTTGGACCACGTGGCAAGATCTAAATTAGTTTGAGATCATCATATTTTAACTTTTCATTCTCTGTATCTTCTTTTGGTTGTAAACTTGTAGGCTTGTCCAATTCCTACTCAAGGCCCCTTTAATTATTACTGCAAATATATTTTGCTTCAATTGATCAAGTTTGGCTCCTTGTGACTTTAATTTGATGGCCCAGAGCTTGTAACATTTGTAAAAGAATGGGATTTTAAACCTATGTTCTGTGCTTGTTAGAGAGTCACTTCTGCAGTTCCCAAAATAATGGCCTGGATTCCTGGATTTGGCTACAATGCTTGCACGTACGGATATATTGCTGCATATAAAAGTTGTAAACACGTATAATTAAACAACTTTTTAGTAATTGTTTACAAGTTTTATAACATTTATATGCTGTTTTACAATTTTTATATGGATCCAATGTATCCCTATATGCATTTAGTGGCAACTCCACTGATTAGCTGTTTACATTTGGTCCAAAAGTGCTTTGCACATCCTGAGCCATGTACATTTCTTGGTTGCTGAGTTCTTATTGTCATGGCAATTAAAGAGAAAGAAATATGTCAGAAAAAAAAAAAAAACAAAAACAAAAAGATAACATAAAAACTCTCAAACATCATCACATTAAGTTAGATTACAAGATGCTAAGGGTATCGATCCAAGATGAAGGAACCAAAGAACCATATTTCAGAAGCTACCAACTAAAATGCCATTTCTTGTACAGAAAAAAAAAAGAAAAGAAAAGAGGATAAATGATATCTGAAATGCTTCAAATACAATGGTTGTTCACTTTTTTGACTTATTCTTTCCTATTTACAAAAGGAAGGAACAGAATGAGAAGCAAGTTATCACAACTCATAGGTGTCCCTATAAGGGTCTGGAAATTTACATGTGAAGTTCAGGCTTTCTCACTTTTTCTTGTGCTTCCTTTCTGGTTCAGCTTTGTCTACTTAGATGCTTTCCGATCTCTCCCTAGATTTGTTACTCAATGGCGCGCCGTTGGACTTCTTAGACCACCTAAATTTTCAAGGTAAGAGACCCTCCTGCTGGTTACTATGCTAGTAAGTTTTTGTAACTTTCCTTCACCGTCTTTTGGTGTTCCATCGACAAATTCTGTTGGGTCCTTCTTTTCTTCAGTCTCACCTTGATCCTCATCCCAACCAATGAAATCCAACAATGTCTGTGACTTTGCCTCTGCAGTGGCAGAGCTTTGCTTCTCTGACTCATCTCTGGTGAAAGGAAAACTGTCCGACTCGGATTCTGCTGTAGAACTTGTCATACTTTCTGCTTGTGCTGGATTTTGAGTGGCATAATCAGCATAGAGTACATCTTCGATTCGAGACAACACGGTGAAGGCCAAACTTTCAAGTATTCTTGAATAACTTTCCAGGACTGCCTGCCCTACATCCTGTTAAGCCAAGAATAAATGATTGAATAAGTTCTATGAACATCACATGGTTAGGATAATTAAATAGAAATCAAAGAAAATGTATATTTACCCTATTGAATTGTATTTTGCTGATGTCTAGTGAAGATTGAGGAATTCCAGGGAATCTTTGTTTGAGAATGATTAAGATTGTTTCTGCTCTCTCTTCAAAGAGTTCTCTCTTCTCCATGCTCACAGCTGAACCCCAAGCCGATTTTCCATCCTTTTGATTCATCTTCCTCTTCCAAATCACTATTGAAGCCTCAATTCTGTTCTTGAGGTCCAGGATCTTGTGCTCTGATGATAAGTCCATTGTGGAGAGGAATTGATCAGGATTGAAAAATTCAACCGTGATACTCCTATAAGTTGTGTCTCCAAGACTTGCCCTCCCATTCTAGAACAAATCACCAACCAAAAGTAGTGAGGGACTGATCATAGCAAGGAAATTTGTTGCAACATTCTATTAGGACTTGTTTTGTTTTTCTTACCTTAGGCAAGGATTCAATGTAAGACTCCGGGATCTCCATTTCAGATAGAACTTGAGCATTTATGGCCATGGCAGCTTTAAGCACTTGGTTTACACAATCCTTTTGGTTCTGCAGAAATTTTCTTGAATTTTCAGATAGACCACCTTGGGGAACTTTAGGAGTAGGCAGCCACCATTTGTCATTTCTCTTGGTGTTTCCGTTTTCTGAGTCGGGATCATCTTTTGACACATAATAGAACTCATTTTGGTCCTTGAAGTTGTCTAGACAATCCTGTTCATAAAAAAATCATTGTTAAACGAGGTTTCTCTGTTATGTTCTTCATTGAGCAATGATCACGCAATGAATGTGCTTACAAGGAGCATAGCATCAAGCTTGCGCAAGGCAGGGATGTTCATGTGAAGATCAGTTCTTTGTCTTGTCACCATTATCTTTTGAATCAAGAATTACCAAACTTTTATCAAAATTTGAACCCAGAAAAAGAAAACTAAGATAAAAAATTATCACTTCTGGATAAAAGTTTGACAGTTACCTCCATATTTGTGCCATCCTTGGATTTCTGTTGAGAAGGAACAAATTCAACAATTTGATCAGACACAGATAACAGCCAATCAATTTCTTTTTTCCACCTTGCTTTTGTTTCAGCTGACATTGGCTCCAAACGACACTGCTCACTGAACGCAGAAGCTGCAAGATTAGTTATGGCATTTGACAATGCCAAAGCTGATGAAACACCCTTTCCTCCCCCAGACATGTCCTCTCCCAGAAGCAATTTAGCAAATCTTTCCTTCATTTGTTCCATATCTGAACCACAACCAACAAGACGAATGAAATATTCAACAAATCCTGACAGAAAAAAAAAAAAAATGAACAAGTACCTGCTAACTTCTGAAACTGGACTTACCAAGTTGCAGTTTTTCTATGGTCTGAGAGGTAGCTGCAGCATCCTCCCTGCTCAGCCGAGCCTTCCTGGGAAGATCAGGCTTGTTGGTTCGAGCAAACTTGTCCAACGGTTGAGTTTTTGATCCTTGGCTGTTACACTTCACCTCATCATCCATTCCATCCTCTAATCTACTAGCACTATCAACGCTCAAACTCTTGGCATGTCTCCCTGCGTTCTCATTCAGCCCCTTGAAATGAAACAATCTAGACTTATAATTCTCCTGTTCTTGTTCCAAGGCCCGAACCATGTTTAATGTTTTCACAAAGGTTCTGTACAATGAGCAAGAACAGATATATATAAAAGAATACAAATTGAAAAAACTTTGTTAATGGATGCAAAACCTGCTACAAACGTAAATGATAGGTAGATATAAAAACCATGTTAAGCGAAAACAGAATTAATCAAGCAAGAAAGGAGAGGATACCTCTCAAGACCCTCTTGCAAAATGGTGTTCCGAAAACATAATGTTTTACAGGATCCGGTGACTCAATTGACAAGATTTGAGAAAAAGGTATCGATTGCTCGAGTTGCTCTTTCTTTGTTTTTTATGTGTTAGAGGAACGTGTGGTGCAGTTTAGGGGATAATGAGTTGGTTGGAGGGAATAAACATAGAAAGATTGAACTATTTTTTGAGCTTCGGTTTGGTTCAACAGAGGATGTGATTAAAATAAATTGGGTGGTTCTTCTTCGATTTTGCAAGTCAAAGCTTGCAAAATTTCAGGCATGACAGCCATGCATAACCATTTTTATGCTTTCTTTTCTTTCTATATCTTACAACTCATCACATAATGGACGGTAAGACAGATCCATGAGACTGCTCCTAGATAGATACATACATTGAAGCATAAATAATAGCAAAAAAATTCTCAACACACGATTCTGGTACCATTTGCTTTTCAAAGCAAGGGATATGAATGAATTTTTCGATTATGTTTAATTAACATATTTTTTATTACTGAAATCTCGAAGAAATCCGAGAAAATAATCATAATTATAACATTCTTTTTTATTCTTATTCGATAATGATAGAAAAATAAGGGATTTAGTGGAGTTGTGAATTTCATAAATTAATGTGGAAAAATCATCAATCTGAAACATTATTTTTATTTAATTATTCGTTATATATTATCTTTTATTTTAGTTTATGATCGACCGTAATAATAAATTAATAATTAATGGTACAAGTCGAATAAAAACTCAATTTATAATATAATATTGTTGACGCTGGCGGCGAGTAGAGGTAGTTTTTTATATTGATTTGAAATTAAATATATATTAAATAATTAATTGTAGAATATGCTTGAGTTGGAATCTCAGCTAACTAGTTTAGAAATAATTAATATGACTAACGCTCTTAATTTTAAAGAGTAAAGTTAGGAAAATTAACTAAAATAGCCCAAATTGAGGGAAAAATAATCAATCTCCTGATTTTCTTTTATTTGTCTAACCAAACTTAAGTGAATGATAATTTTATCCATATCTCCCTCTTATCTCCATCTTTTGATTGTCCAATAATTAATAGTTTAATGAGTCCTACAAATGTTCAGTGATAGTTCGATAATTATCCGTCGATTCAGATGATGGTCTAGTAACAATTCGGTGATGGTCTGGCTAGTTCAGGGATAGTCCCACAACTGTCCAGCTAGTCCCGTGATGGTCCGACGAGTTCGATGATGGTCCAGCAATGGTCCAATGATATTCCGATGAATTTTTTGATAACGGTTCGACGATTTCAGTGATAATCTGACTATTCTAATGATTGTCTGGTTGGAAAATATTAGAGAATGAAAGATGTATTTATATGTTATATATAAAAGGGTATAATGGTTATAAAACTAGAAATAGATAGAAAAATTAAAAAAATCCTGGTATTTGATTATTTTTCAAAGACTCCCCTCAATTTTAGTTATTTTGTTAATTTTTTCGTAATGTTATAGTTATAAAGTGGTAAAGTGAATATATAAAAATGAAAATAATAAATACTAATGATTTTTTTTTATTAATAATATAATGTCAGATTACGTAATGTTTGTTTCTATAGCATTGCTGTAATTTTAAATATATTAATTAGTATTACAATGGCTTAATATCAAAATGTTAAAAGAGTGATGTTTTATAGGTAAATTAATTGATAACCCCTATGTTTTCATGAGATAAGTCGCGTCCAACTTTTTCAAATTTAATCACGTCTACCCCTGCCTTTAACAAAATCCTTCAATCACTTCCCTGACTAACAGTTTCCCTCAGTCAAAAGGTTGTTGACTGTCATGTAAAAGCCCCACCGCCATTGATAGTACAACCCAGCTGCCACCATTGCTCATTTAATCGACCTCACAGCCAAGAAATCACATTGGAACTACAACAAAGAAAGTATTCTGCAGCTAGGCAACAAACGCAAAGTAAACTATTTTCATGTTCAAAATACCCAGGATATCGATTAAATAAACTTACACTTTGAAAAGAGAAACCAAATCTTAGAGAGGTTAACAATTTTAATTTATATATGTATTAACTTTTTTTTTTTTTTTTTTTTCTGTNTGTTTTAGGGGAGGGGGGTGGGTGGTGTGGCACGTGCAGAACCCCCCCTCTATCTTAACTAAGCTCCGTCTCTGCTTCAAGGTGATACAAACTATAGAGGCAAAGACTCTTGAAGAGGGGGGGTGGATTGGATGAAGGCCAAGGTTTTTGGGCGGCCGCAGTGCGTGTGGGGTGGCGGCAGCGGTTTATCGTTTGATGTTGCTTTAGAAAGATTTCATCAAAGCTTTTATATGGTTGATTAAATTAAGAATGAAAAGTCTTATTTGCGATTTGCCATTTCAACATTGCTCATTTAACACAGAGTTAGCACTCAAGGGGTGATTGTCAATTTGTAAAATATGGGGGTAGGAAAAGAAATTGGAGTCATGTGTCTCATCGAGTTATGCAATTTTCTTGTATACTATCTCAAAAAATATTCTCACACACATTTGTATGCAACGTATGATTAATAGAATTATATTTAATGAATTTTTAATATAGTTTAAAGAAGATTTTCAACCATTTTGAATGGCCAAAAAAAAAAAAAAAAAAAAACTAAATGGGTAATAACCCGTATTTTAATAAATAATTNATGGCCAAAAAAAAAAAAAAAAAAAAACTAAATGGGTAATAACCCGTATTTTAATAAATAATGAGAGAAAATGAAGGTTTGGAAAACTCACAAACAACACGACATCGTTTACACGAGAGTAGTATTAATTCCCCTTGTTCACACAGAGAATCACCAATCCGAAACTCTCAACTCTCCGAATATATTGGACAAAGAACAAGCTCTGTCGAATCCAACAGAAACCCATCAAAGCTTGAACGAGAACGCAACTGGGTTTCATCCATTTTTCTTCTTCTTCATTGCAATGGAGTCAATCGGCGTCTTGATGGCCTGCCCGATGAACACATATCTAGAACAAGAACTGGAGAAGCGCTTCAAGCTGTTCAAGTTCTGGAACTTTTCAGACAAGAACAAGTTCCTGAACATGCACAGGAACACCATCCGCGCTGTCGTTGGAAACGCCACGGCCGGCGCGGACGCCGAGCTGATAGAAGCTCTGCCCAAGCTGGAGATCGTGGCGAGCTTCAGCGTGGGGTTGGACAAGGTTGACTTGGGGAAGTGTAGAGAGAAGGGCATTAGAGTCACCAACACTCCCGATGTGTTGACTGATGACGTGGCGGATTTGGCAATTGGGTTGACGTTGGCTGTGCTGAGGAGGTTGTGCGAGAGTGATAGGTATGTGAGGAGTGGCAAGTGGAAGAAAGGAGATTATAAGTTGACTACTAAGGTTGGTGTAGTGGGTTTGTTTTTCCATTCGATTATTGATTTTGTTTTTGGATTTTCATGAATTTGT
Organism: Bursera cuneata; assembly: GCA_026212285.1. Taxonomy (NCBI): domain Eukaryota; kingdom Viridiplantae; phylum Streptophyta; class Magnoliopsida; order Sapindales; family Burseraceae; genus Bursera; species Bursera cuneata. The sequence goes on from JANLJB010000771.1 coordinate 16,817, forward strand.
TGTTTAAATTGTGCTGTTGTTGTTGTGATAGTATGTTTATTGATTTGCTGCTCTGATAGAAATTTCTTTATTAGTATAGATAGTCGGAAGAGAGAGAGAGGAGCTTGCAAATAAGATGTTTTCAGTATTAAGTACTAGTTTGGTTATTGAAACTTTTTTCTACCCTCTTTTTTCCCTTTAAAGTTGATTCATGTGAAGGATTGTTTTTGTTTTGTACTATTGGTGAGGAATTGATTTTCAGGGATGATGTTGTCATTTTAAGCTAGAGTTGTTCTATTCTCACCCTACATTTGACAGTTGAAATCCTCATTGATAAAGGTGGGATCTCACAAGTTGCACTGGGCTCTACTCTCGTGTGAGAGTAAAATTTGAATGTAGTTGAAATTGAAAATCTGATGTTATGGGCACATCGAGAAATAATTTGAATACTACTGAAAAAAAGTGAAAGAATATACCTGTATTGACTTGGCTATTGAGTGAGAATTTGGCCTAGTCTATTAGACTATTATTAAGCTTTGTTTCATGGATGTTAAGATTTAATTCTTTATTTGATAAAAGTTCATTTCCTTCTTCTGTTATTTTATGTGATTTGATTATCATTGACCGTACTATATTTTATTTCGTTTTGATGAAAAGCTGCTGTTGTTAATGGTGTCTGGAAGTATCTTTGCATCTCTTGGAATTGTTCCTATTTTACTATTAAGTGCAAGGCCTTTGATTTCGCTCCTAAGTAATGGGTCAGAAAAATTGTGGCAGGAAGAAATAGCCTGTTATTTACATGAACTAAGGAATTGGTATATGTCGTTAAGAAAATAATTTGTGAACATAATATCTGACAACTTATAAACTAACAACACAGTTGTGATTTTGGTTATCTGTCTATTTATTATTCTTGTCCGTGTGGAGTAATTGCTTTAGGGCTGTTTTGAGTAAGTTTCTTTATGGATGCTGGAAAATTAGTGTACGCTAACATGATAGTTTCAATACTTTTGGCGCTTTTGAATAAGGTTGTTAATGTTTTGCATATTTTAGTTTGGATAAGGATGTATAAAGGAGAGGATTTTTAATAGAAAAAAAAAAAATTGCTTTTCAAGGGTGGCTTCAGTTCAAGTGAGGAAAGCTTAGCTTCATTTTAACTCTATGACAGTTATGAGTAAGACAGAGTCATATAGATAATAATCTCTCATTTATTTTCATTTCCTCTGCTTTTCATATGATATTATAGCGGCCAAAGGTTGAATATAAACTCACCAATTGACAAAAGTTGAAAAGTTATTACTACTATAGGTAGGTGATGCATGCTTGCTTAGGAAGGAGCTGACCTTCGGCTCAGTTCTAAATCAATTAGGTGTGATGCCTATTCTTGTAACTATAAGTTGAGTATGGGCATTTATTAGTGCACTGTTTACTTATTGGTGGTTTCCCATTTATTGTTTCTTTTCCATAAAAAAAGGGAAATAAGCAGTGAAAGGAAAAGTGGAAGTCGAGTGTCTACGCTCATGCACACCTAGTTTAATGTTGGATATGCTTTTAATTCAGCAATTTTAATCATTTGACGGCTGATAGATATTTATCAAGCAGCACATAGATGTTCTATGAATTTGTGAAATGTTCTACTTCAGGTTATAATATCCCTGGTATTTATTTTCCTTCAGGAATATGTGTTTTCCTAAAAGTTTGCATATGAGCTTTGTATACATCTGATGTCCCCTGAAAGGTGAATAAATTGAAGAAGGAAAAAAAAAAAAAAAAAAAAAATTCCTTGCGTAGAAGTTTTGGATATAGGAGTGATCAGGTATATTTATTATCAGTTATGGGAGAGCTAAGACGTGAAAGTTCACTTTGTTGAATTCAGCTGCTGAGATTACANTGCATATGAGCTTTGTATACATCTGATGTCCCCTGAAAGGTGAATAAATTGAAGAAGGAAAAAAAAAAAAAAAAAAAAATTCCTTGCGTAGAAGTTTTGGATATAGGAGTTATCAGGTATATTTATTATCAGTTATGGGAGAGCTAAGACGTGAAAGTTCACTTTGTTGAATTCAGCTGCTGAGATTACAGGAAAACCATGAGGAAACAATTTTCTTTTGAATTGGACTTATGAAAATCGTAAGAATAACTTGTGGTGGTTGTATATGTCTTTTTACATTGCATTCCTTTTTATTGTCCTCTTTATATATGTGAGACAATGTCTTGTAATCCTATTAACTTCTTTCCAGTTCCTTGTTTGATGAATTAAGAGGGCAACTAAATCTCAAGCAAAGCCTGACTGTTTTGGGACAAACTGTTATTTCATATAATTATTGAGTTCCCTGGTGATATTAAGAATACAAGTGCAACCTCAATATAATTTCTGGATTGACGACTCCACCTATGTGTTGTGCTTCATTTATTTTGCAATTTGTGTTTCCTGTCTTTTCACTTCTGATATCAATTCTTGTTTTTGTTTTAGTTCACCGGAAAAACCGTTGGCATTATTGGTTTGGGAAGAATTGGCATGGCAATTGCCAAGAGAGCTGAAGCATTTAGCTGCCCGATCAGTTACTACACTAGAACAGAGAAAAAAGACTTGAAATACAAATACCATCCAAGTGTAGTAGAGTTGGCCTCCAACTGCCAAATTCTGATTGTTGCATGCCCGCTAACAGAAGAAACCCGCCACATAATCAACCGTGACGTAATCAATGCATTGGGACCAAAGGGTGTTCTCATCAACATTGGGAGAGGTCCTCATGTGGATGAACCTGAGTTGGTGTCT
>JANLJB010000775.1:3637-33876 GCA_026212285.1 Bursera cuneata
TTTTTTTTTTTTTTCTTTTCCAACTCTTATCACTTTATTGCTATCACATAATATTCTAACCCTGCAATTGAACCAGCAAACCCAAAAGCTGAAATCCCCCAATTAGGGACCATTCGATCAACGAGAGGCAGGAAAGTGAACGCAATGTTCGGATCATTTCATTTTCACGAATTAGCAATCTATCTTCATCAGTCAAGGGATAGTTTGGCTTGTGTCATTTCCATGTTTCACCTAAACAGAAACCTAAGCTCATCATTACTATAGCCTCTTTAACTTCCACTGATGAGATCTTTACCAATAGCATGCATTTCAGTTTGTTCCACCTATTTGTAAGCTCGTGATGTAGTTGGGTAGGTTTCAACTTCTGTTTCTTGAAATGTAGCAAACAGTGGCCTGAAAATCCAAGTTGATTTGTGATTTCACTGTCGTTTTTCACTTGAGGGTTTGTGATTTGGTGTCCAATTAATGAACTTCGGACGTGAACCAACCCTATCAATTTCTAGCCATAGAAAGAATCTCGGCTTTGTGCATCATTAAATCTTGTGTCTTTGCTTTAATAGGAACAATTTGTAGGGTCTGCACACTTCAAATTGTTTCGAGTATAGTACAAAGTACTGATTTCTAGGGTAAAGTTTGGCATCTCCATTTACTATCAGGAGTTTTTTCAATATTAGAAGTTTTTGGGGCATACACTNTTCTCATTAAACTAATTACGTATCGGATTAGTATCCGTTATTCGATCATATATAATCAAATGATTTTATTAATTGGTAATCTTATGGAATCAATAACATATTGTTTTTTAGTAAGTCTAATTAAATATTACAAATTTATGTCGTAATTGTATGTATAAAATTTATTTTTATAATTTTTTAAAAATTAATAAGAGATTAACAATTTTTTTTCTTAAATTAATATGCATTTTCGTACGATTGTCCATCAGTTAAACTATTTTATATCGCGACTCAAATGTTCTAATTTATTAGAGTTTAAATGCCATAATTAAGATTCTTACTTGAGTATTTTTGAATTTCTNTACATTTATTACAATAAATTTGGATAAAATAAAACAATTTAGTTAAGCGATTCTGTAGTATGAGAAATCCGACAACATAGTATTGAAGCCAAACAAGTCAAGTGGAACCCCACCGAAACGAGGGCTACAAAGCCGGTTCCATGTTGTGACGATACTAATGTTAATCTAATTTTTAGTTTTTTATTAACTTTCTCTTTACCCAAAATGGTAGGTAAACAACCAATCACCCCACCACTTCACTTTTCGTCACAATTCACTCCCCCCCTATTTCGGTATTTTTAATTATTATTATTATACTACGCTTTATAGTTTGTTAGAGAACAAAAAATTAGCGCACGTGTCGAAAAATGATGACGGTTACCGAACTTCACAGTCACCAAGCTGTACACGTCTCACATCCCCTTCGAGATGCGGACTCTTTCCTCCTTTATCATTAATGGACAATTGCGTCATTCCACACAAGATCTGCCCACGTCTCCTGGTGGGCCCCCGCCACTTTAAAATTTGACCTGATCCTTCCAGCTTCATGTCACGTGTGCTTCCACGTGCACGATGATCTCATCGGTTTGATAAGACGTTCTAGAGAAAGCGACTGACTCTTCTCGCCTNAGCCTGAGACGTAAACCTCAAGCTCAAGTAACCCTTTCTTACCCTTTAATAATTTTTTATTTTCTATTATTGTTTTTCTTTTTTTTAAGTTCAATTAATAATCTAGTAATTTTTACATAATAAATGAGTATTATAAAAGGGAACCCTTTTATTATCTTAATTTCAAAGTATTTGAAATAAATTATTAACTATGTAATATTTTGATATTAGTTGATGTTTATAGCTTGATATCATTAGTTAATCTTCACTTAATATTAAAAATAAANATAATACATTTATTAATAGTATATATAATATTTAAATTATGTATAATGTGTTTGATACGTTTCTACCGAACTCACTCACTGGGAAAATAAAAAATTGGGTGATGATATATTAGGCCTCATCCACTTGGCTCCACCAAACTTAGTTGATGAATTGAATATTGAAATATTGTAGTTGTTGGTATTTTATATAATAAGAACAATGTTTAAGATATGGTTCAAAGATGGTCTACTGCTACAACGAGATGAGACGTACGAACTTGTTTCATTATTAGTTTTTTAAGCAATGGATTGGAGGGCATCGACAAGGACGATGCAAAGATTATGTGCACAATTTGAGAGATGCCAAATGGGATAGCATTACGAAAGCATCGCCAAAAGGAGAGAGAAGCCCAAATGTGTTGCACGTTGCTTTGCTTTCGAAAACATGTTTTCAGCAAACTAACGAGTAATAGGATTAATTAAAGATAATCAACAACACATGTTTCATAAAAATCCAAGGAAAAAATAACATCAAAGTTGTGGTAGAAACAAAGAAATTGTCGGACAAAGATGTGAGTTGAGAATGTGGTTGTTGGGATGGGACATTCAATATTATTATTATTATTTAAAAAAAAGAACAAATACACACATAATTTACTTCGAATAATTTATAATTTCAACATCGTAATATGAGTACATAAATAACGTTTAAATAATTTTATATTTCACTTCAGTGTAACCCAATATAATAAACTCATCAATGGTTTGCCCAAGACTAAATCAAATGAGCTTAAAATCAAAATAAGCAATCAAATAGCTTGGAGGTTGAACATTATTCGAATGGATCTTGGCAAGAGTTTGAGTCTTACACAAACTTGTACGTTTATGTCAATATAATCACCATTAAAATGCAACAATAATGGATGAATCTTTAATTGAAAAAATAAAAAAATAAAAAATTCAACGAGGCAATTGAATAATCCACGAACTTGAAGATTATCAAAACAAGAACATTCAATTCGGTTGACGTGACTAGTATAAACATTGACCCAATTATTAAATCAAGATAATTTTACAAAAATACTAAATTCATACACATTTACAAGTCAATATGTGTAAGAGATAAGATCTCCTAGAAGTCTAATTGTGACACAATTTATAAACTAATTTATCATCGAAGATTACTTGATCATGTTATTTTCAGTAACTTTAACAAGATTGAATCGGATTACATTAACAAATCCCTATCAAATAATACTATTCAGACTATATATTATATTTATTATATAGAAATATATTTAGGTATTGTTACTTTGTCGTATAGGAAAATCCTTATCTTAGAATAAGTATATAATTAAAGTTAGATGTGCTTAATTATTATTATTATAATATATACTTTCTAAAACAAGTGTATCCATATAGGATTACAAAACCAAGGAATAGGATATAATTGTCTAAACACTGATTAATTAGCATAGATTGGAAGCACATGGTTAAGCACCCAAAAGATAATCATCATCACACTTGAGATTAATTAAACAAAGAAAGTACTAATTGTTTAGTGAATCTTTGGCCTCACATAATTGTAAAGCTAATAGCAGACAACTTGAAAAGAAGCCGTTTGGTTTCTGTAACTTTCCTTTGATGACAACAAGAACGTAAACATCAAATCCTCTTAACCAACTAAGCCTAAAATTCCTAAATGCCTCTTTGTTTTTTAGGAGAATCTATTATCATGTTCGTCATCTATCCGTCAAAAAAATAGAAACTCGATGATTAATTGATATATTAGAATATAACCTAATCGCATATTCCTTTATTAAAGTTTGTTAAAATTTGACACGATCATTTATAGTTTTGAAAATTTCATAAATCTCGTTCACTGTCATGTTAAATTCTTTTAGAAACAAAAATTTGTAAGATTTTCAAAATCATAAATGGTTGAATGAGATTTTTATATTGATTGAAAAGATTTGCGAGATTTTTAAAACTACAAATGAGACTTTAATGAACTTAAAAAGAAAGAACCTGAGATTAATCTTAATACAATATGATACAATATATCATTGATCGATGTTAAAATAGATGAACCAAAAAACCTCACTTCTCCCTTCTCCCTTTGTTTTGTGCTAATGAAATTTTGTTTTGGTTTCTTTACAACAACAATGATAAGAACAATAAAAACCAAAACTACATGCAAAGTAATACAAATAAAAAGAAATAAATAAAAAATAAAGGAGAAATGTCCTAATTGTTTTGAAAAATAAAAAATATGATTAGGGTATCAATATTATCAACCTGAAGAGGGAGGATAGTGACTGGAATGTGACCATGGAGGCACTGGAAAATCTGAACCACTCGTTTGAGAAGATTGAGTTTGACTTCGAGATGGCCTTAGAAAACCAAGTCGTTGTTGTTGTTGCTGCAGTTGTTGTTGTTGTTGTTGYTGCTGCTGCTGCTGTTGTTGTTCACCAAAAAGCAGAGGAAACGAAGCAGAGGATGATGAAGAAGCTGCAGAAGATTGTTGCCCAAATGTATATGAAGAAGAAGATAAAGATGGCGTCTGCATAGATGCAAGCTGTGAAGTCTGAAACATCTGCTGCAACAAGCCCGAAGGTTGATTCTGCAAAAACTGAGAGTAATCCCAGTAATCTTGGTACGCTCGTGGGATGAAAAATGGCTGCATTGCCGCCGGAATACTTGTTGTGGTTGCTGTTGTTTGCGGTATTTGAAGTGACAGCGGTGGTCGCGGTGGTTGCTGTGGCTGGTAAGTTGTTAAAGAGCCTGCAATGGGTGGTGTTTGCCCTGACGGAAAGTTTTGCAAAGCTTGTTGTTGGGATGGAAGCAGCCTGACATTTTCTGGGAAATTGAGTTTTGCCCTGTTTCCTCTGAACCTCAAAGCAGCTTCGTCGTATGCTCTGGCGGCTGCCTCCGCCGTGTCAAATGTTCCCAGCCAGACTCTAGCCGCTTTGTGAGGATCACGGATCTCTGCCGCCCACTTGCCCCATGGCCTCTGCCTCACTCCTCTGTATCTTCTTCTTCGCTCTCCTGTTTCTTCATTGGTCACAGTACTGCTTTCAGTTGATGGTGCTGATGGAACTGAGCCGCCGCCGCCGCCGCCGGTCGTTGTGGTGGTGATTGGTGGTGCTACAATGGTTGTATGCTCTTCTTTTACTATAAATGAACCAGTAGAGATGAATTATGGACAACGAAATGAAAATAATAATAATAATTGCTTTGAAGTTAATTTTGAATCCTAATTTTTTTTCTTCTTTTTTAATGAAAGTTTTTGAAGTGCTTCATATGGAAAGCATATAAATATAAAAATATTAAACATAGATCTATAAGTATTGATTATTCAATCTTATGTTAAAATAATAGCTTCTTTTCAGGAACAAAAAATATACATATAAATGGTGGAAACATTGATTTCTTTTTACAAAAAAGAAAATTTGTTTTGAAGAAGAAGATAAGTAGAATTGATAATCGAAGCTTACCAGTTGCACCAGATGATGATGAACCTCCACCATGTGAAGCTTTGAAATGATCACCAAACCCTCGATAAACCCTATGCAAAGACTCAACCGATTGCGGTGTTGCAGCTCCAGCTTCCTCTTCTCGGCCTCTCTTGTGCCCAATCCAAAAGCCAGGAGCAGCACCAAAAGCAGAAGCAGAAGCAGAAGCAGAAGATGAATAAGCTGACATAGGTGAAGAAGAACCACCTTGTACAAAGCTTGATGAAACTGTGCCGCCAGTGGCACCTAAACCGCCAGCTCCATATCCCAAATCACTTCCTCTCTGGCCCGAGACAACACGAGTAAGCGCTGAAACCATTTCTGACATCTCCCTCGGTTGACTATAATCCAGAAAAACGGACGCCGCTGGTGATTCTATTTCGTCCTGTTGCAACACTGGCTGGCTCTGGTTAAGTTCTCGAAAATGAGACAATTGTGACTCTATTTCTTGACTGTAACTCTCATCTTGGTTCTCCCCATCATCTCCGCCATGATTTGTAGCCGGAAACCTGCTGCACTCACCTGACCCTTTTTGGTTCGCCACCTTGAGTAAGCACATATATTCGTCAACCTCAATCTTCTTTCTGTTCAATTAATCAGCCAAAACAAGACTTGCCCAGATGGATTTTTTGTCAAATATTTATACATATATATAATACATACCAAAACCCTTCTGAGCTTTCAGCGTTGCAACACTTATTTACTTATATATGTTGCTAGCAAATTCAAAGTTGTACAGCCGTCAATTGCACACTCTCTCTCTCTCTCTCTCTCTTCTTTATTAGAAGGATCACCATTCCACCACCTTTCTTATAATTATCTATCACTAACCAAGTACTATTTTCTCTTTTTACTGATTTAACGCAAAGTAAAGGTTTTTGGTATGTGAATTTGCACATTTTTGTTTATCGTTTTCGTTTTTTTTTATTTTTTTATTTTACATTTTTGTTTTTGTGATTCTAAAACCACGACACATAAGCCGACTCTTGAGGGTATGTTCACACTTCCACCAGAATTTCATAAAAATGTCGGTAAGTGTTATTTGGAGAACGAGAATGAGATAGAATTGACAGAGTTCATCTTTGAATTGAGTTTCCATTTCGTATTACCGACAATATATAAATCAAGGCAATTGGGCTTGTGGTTAATTTGCTTATAAGTAGCCCGTAATTGGTTGCTACTACAATGGGCTATACCTAGATATTTACAAACAGTAACTTGGTGTCCAACTTGTTGGACAAAACTCGGCTCAACTTGTGCAAGTGTGAAGCGTTCGTGTGTCTGGTTGGATGCGAGTTGTGACTATTTTTGACAACCAACAAAAGAGAATACTAGATAAATCTAGGTCTTTACGGTTGTTGTTTTAGGCTTTTAGCCCCCACTTGAACGCCTAAACTATTCGGAAAAATCTTAAAATTTGAACATAGATGATGATGATATGTTACGTACATATATTTGTTTTTGACGGTTTACGAAAGTGATACCAAGTAAAAGTAACTCGTAGTTGTATGCATTAGAGTATAAAATTTGAGAGATTGGGACATGGAAAATCGTGGTGTTGAATTATTCTTTCAACTTGAACTTTAATTGGAAGTGTGCTACAAGTCCAAAAACAACAAATAAAAAGAAATATAAAAAGAGATATATGGGAACCACAAAGCTTTTGATTTCTCGTGCTTGACTCGATTGTATGTGTATCCAGCAGTCAAAGACTCGAAACATAAATATGGTAATGGAAATCCATATTAAGCAAATTCCATTTGTGTTCATTAAAATTAATTTCCAATTCCAAGTTGAATTTGGATTATACTGTTTCTCTTTTTTGTTAATACGTTAAATGTTCAGTTATCACTTGATGCATACACATCATTCCTTTTGTTGATGTATGGTCAAAGCACGTTTCTCTTTTCTTAAACGCAAAGCAGAGAGCACCCAAATAATACTGTTTCTCGATACAAAATAGAGTTTTAATCATTCAATTCAAGGGGACTGAGATCGGAAAAGGCAACCGTTCTTTCTAGATACTAAATATAGAATCATTCAAATCTTTGGGCGGTGGCCCGAGTAAGGGTGGCCGGGTGGTGGGGCGGATGATGAACCTTTCGTTTTGTTCATGTGAGACTAATAATCAAATCACAAGATTTGGACTGTTGATTGTAGGGTACGAATCAATTTGATTTCAATTTAGAACTATGTATTCCCATAAATATCTCTTAAATATCACATCACACGTTAGTGGGACGGAAATTGAAAAAAAATACAATAGATAGTCAAATTAGGTTAAATATTTTCAGTTTTAACAAAATCCCAATTTTTTTTAATTACTTAATCAAACTCTATTTCATTTGTTTAGCCAAATGCAATATTAAAATACTAAAATCTATCCTTTAATTTCTCAAATATAGAAACGTAAGTTGACGTATTACATATCATTTGACAAATATCTAACATTGCTCAACAGCTTGTTAGTGGCTTGTCTAACTAGATGTTTTAGTAATACTCAACAAATTAGCATTTTGTATGATATTAAAGTTGTCAAGTGAGTTTTTTAGTAGTTTGTCTAATTAGATGTCTACGGATACTCAACAAACTAGCATTTAGTAAGGTGTCAAATTTGTCAAGTGGGTTTGTTCGATAGCTCTGACTTCTTACTCGACCAATAAACATTAGGTTTAATAACAAAAGAATTAGAATTTTGCTGAACTCCCTGGATTTGACTTTTTTTTATCGTCTAAGAAAATTGATCAATTTAAAATAAGTTTTAAACTTTTTAACTTATTGGATATATTTTGGAACAATGATAAAAAATGACCAACTAATGGATTAAAAAATCATTACGCGTTAAAATGTAGATGTTATAACCATAAACCAATATATTGATAAGTCTTTTATTGTTAAGTTCTAAAGACAGACGCTTCCAGAGATTAAAAGACCTATCGAACTGTCAAGTGTTAGATACTAACAATAAGAGGACATTTATCGATCTGTGAAATACGGTTATAATATATAAATTTTATAAGCATGCGGTTACTTTTTAAATATATCATCTAATTTGGGTATATGTTTTAATTATATATATATATATATATTAAAGTGGAACTTAAAATAAATATGTATGTCTAATTCACACTTACGACTATTTTGGCATTTACCATAAGTTTTATGATTGTAAGAGGTTAAGGATCTTTCTTCTTAATTTTTTTTCTTTTGTCTTTTATAATAAGAAAGGTGTAATAGTAAGTAAACCGACTGATGAAGCCAAAATGGTTAAAGTTGAAAAGGAGGGTAGCTCTCCAAGCTAGCAAATAAGTTATCCAACCTTCTGGATTCGGTGGATGTTGTCTGCATCAATTGGATAATGACAAGAGAAGAGATATGAAAGCAAGTTCATTCTGTCAACGTGGAGTCGTGGACTACGGTCAACTCTCTCTCCCTCTCTTTCTCTTTATCACACGTGGAATCGAATGGATATACAGGAAGAAGATGAAGATTAGGGTTACATTACTTTATTAGTACCCTAAACAACGAGCCTTGCCTTACACAAGCCAGAATATACACTTAGTTCATTATTTCCTATTTTTTTCTTTAATTTTTACATAAATAAATTTTCTTTTATAATTCGATTCGAGTCGTGTCGTAGTGGTACCGTAGTGATCGATGATCAGAATTCTGAAGTTACCTAGAAGCTGGCTAGGGTTCCTTTCAGCATCTTTTTCTTTTCTCTGAAGAATCAAGGAAGATAGTGTTCATATGTGGAAAAAGTTAAAGCATATACATAGGAAACTACCTCCCAGCTATTCAATGACGTTGAATACATTTGCATCTTTTGTAGATTATATCCTTTATGCAGCACTTCTTGGCTTTAAAATTCTAGAGAATATTTCTGTAGAATAAAATCAACTTAATGTATGAACTTTGTAAGGATATAATTTTTAAATTGTATTTTTGCCTATTTTATAAAAAATATTTCCCTTATTAGTTATCAAATTATTTAACTTTACAAGCAATTTCACCAATTCTATAAACTTTTACAAAAAAAGAAAGAGATGGCATTATATAATTTGTATTATTTTTATACCAAATTAATTAAGTGACACATTTTCACCTTTTTAATAAAAATTCCATGAACATTATTTATCAAAATATTTTTAAAAAAAGATTAATTAGATTAAAAAAATACATCCCTTAGATTGTAATAACGGATGAACGATTAAGTATATATATAAAAATTTTACTCAAAAAATTAAATTATAATAACGTAGTCTTATAGTATTTCATATCTCTAAATTAAGAGCTTATTTAATCATCACAAGGGATTTGTTAAAATCTAATGAAAGATATGTCCATATCTTGAAAATAAGAGTTTACCTATTCATCACAGTAGATGATATCATAACATGATAACTCTTAACACTTTTTTCAAAAGATTTTGACGAAGATGAACTAATGCCGCTGCCATGCGTATGCAGTAGAGCAAGTGTTAAGACAAAGAGAAAGAGATCAATCAATCGCTATTTCTTGAAGTAAAACCGACCAAGAAAAAGAAAAAGCACAAATCAAAGCATGTTTCTCACGAGGGATAATTTAATTGATAAAGCTAAGCTTAATTATTTTTATCATCTTTTAATTTATATATTCTAACATGTGGCACTAAAATCTGAACAGTGTATTTTTGGCATATGATTAATAATCTTATTTGGTGAGTAACCTATGTAGTGTAAGTGAGAACAGTATCAGTATACCAACTTTGGAGAAGATTCGTTCATAAAAGGATTCAAAGAAATTGGGAAGTCTCGTTGGTGGAGGCATTGTTAATCAACCGTTCATATTCGTAACAAAAGTCACAACTTTTCTCTCGATGTTTATGCTCTCGATACTCGAATCGGACCCGTAATTTGTAGCTCTACTGTCAATAATATCGATTTTGCCATCTCAAATTAAAATTAATAGTGTCGAATACAATGGAAACATTCTTTAATTTGTGCATCATTTTAATTTGTGTTCTAAGATTACATAATTTTTATTTTAAATTTCTCATCATATATTATAAAAGTATATGTTGAGAAAACCCTTTATTTATATTAAATAAATCTTAAATATCTTTATCGAGTTTGTCAAAATCATAGTAGTCATATATTAGAGTTTTGAAATTTTGAGATATTTTATATATATATATATATATATATGAGATATTTCAAAATTCACCCACAATGGTTTATCTAAGTGATAAGGTACACCTATGATTGAGGAGATAAGATCAATAATAAGGTCCTAAGATCGATTCGATTCTCCTTATATATAAATTATTTAAATGGGAGACCGTATATATCTTCGACAATAATTTATACATGTCACTATATTTACTATTTAGAGTAGGATTAATTTAGTCATTAAAAAATCTTGTTAATCATACGCGTGATCCATACAATTAATTTATATGTAAACTGGTCTCTTAATTTTCATCATGTATAAAGAAATTCACATTCATCAAACATGATGATCGAAACTAAAGTAATGAAGTTTGAAAACGATTAAAATTAATTAATCATATTATAGTTTTCAATGTTATACCCAATTTGACTACTCGAATTAAAAAAAAAATTAAGGAGATTAACCACGTGTGGATTACTTTAACATTCTTCTCGTAATATACAAAATCATTTTTGCCAAGTAACTTGAATTTTTTAAGACTAAGAAGAAGAAAAAAAATAGTAAAGCCTTGTCTACTTTTGGCTGTTCATATTGGCAATCGTCAGAAGGGTTTCTTCTGAAATAAAATAATTTAAAACGACCCATTTCCTTTTTCTTTTTGCTTTTGTATGCTACAAAAGGAATTCTAATTGATTAATTAAACTAACTAATGTTGGATAGTTATATTAATTTACGAGGAATGTGTCACGCTTGCTTTTGCTTAATTATTTAATTATTTGGATCATATATGCACTTTACGCCTTCAAATTAAAATATAATTTATAGTTTTTCCTTCACTGTCGGCCCAACTTCCTTTGAATTTATCCAGGTTTGGAAAGGAGATCGATGAGTTACGTTTGGTGCCATCTTTAGTTTATTGGTCTTCTATCGAATTCATGTTTCATTTTATCTGAATCTCATTAATTTTCTCTCAATTTAATTATATCTTTAATTGATTAATTATTAAGTAATTAAACCTATGAACCATGCAATTTGTTATTGAAATATAAGTCACTATTCAAATAAAATTAGTTTGAGATTGTGAACCTCTTTTAAACTAAAAAAATTTCATTAGCTTTGTAATTAATTTATTATAAATATACCCTTAATTTTCCAAGAATTTTGAATCAATAGATTCGCTTCAGTTTCTCTAAAATTTCTAAAAAAATAAATTAGTAAAAGAATTTCCCATTGAACCCACCTGCTTTATTCATAAACTTTGACATTTATTTTTAGCTTTATAATTACATTTTTCAGTCAATTTTCTTCTATAACAGCAATATTACTATTTCGAATTGAACCCACCATTATTTTTTTCACAATATTTTCATAAATAAAAAAACATGCTTAATTAGTATGTCGGCAAGAATAACAAAAACCAATAATTGAATGAATATAATATGATAATTATCCATACAATTGATCACATTCTTAATTTGAGAGATAAAAAAAACAATAACAAATATCAAATAAACATGGTTAATATTATTTATAATACTACTCATAGTCAAAATAGAGATTATTAGGTGAACTAACTAAATTAAATATGAAAAAAATAATAAAACATGAAATGGGAAAAGAAAAAGAATAAGCTTTTATTGTGCTTAGGTGGCGAAAATTGCCAGAAGCTGGCTAGGTTCAATGCTCTTGTGTTTGAATTTTGCACAAACACGACTTTTTAGATTGCCTCAAAACGTGGCCACCAGCCAATCCCACCACACCTTTTTTTTTTTTTTCAAAAGAAAATTTGAATTTTTATACGGAGTTGAAAAGATCCAAAACATTCTAGTATGGGATAAATGCTTTGATTTTTTTTTTTTTAATGTTTGCATTTATATATAATATTTTGATTTTTGACTTTGAATAGTAATTAAAGTGTGTAGTTAGGATGGTATAATATATGAATATTCGGTTATGGGGGAATGATTATTAAAATAATAACATTGACCTCTTTTTAAAATTTGACTAATTTGTAAGATTTTTATAAAAAAAAAATTCAAAATAATCATAAATGTTTCCTCAAATTTTATAAATTTAGAAGAATGACTAATTTTTTTTTTTTTTTAAGAAACATATCGTAAATTCAATTTTGGAATTGAAAGACAATGCATTTTCTCTTTTATATTTTTTATTAAAAAATTTGGTCTTTTATTTTTATTTTGTTCAAATCATGCACATGATTAATAAAACTTCTAAAATTTTAGTCAAGAGGCTTAAATTGCGAAAGAAAATATTGGATTCGTGGTTTTTGAGGTGGATTGGACCACCAATCAAATCAAAATGCGTAATTAAATAAAATTGAAAGTGAATCAAAACAAGATTCTTGATTACTTCACATGAGAAGAAATGGGTTTAGATTTTTATTTTTATTTTTTGGAAAAAAAAATTTTTATAGTCATTGATAATCAAATCAATAATTACTTTAGAAAAGTAACATTCTCTCTTCCTCTTTGGTTGCTTTGTCAACATTCCTTTAAAAAGCAGTATGAACCAAGAGCCAACAAGTAGTAAACTACTTGTAACTCAAGCTTGGGGATGCTACTAGAAGCATGAATTAATTTAATTTATTCCGATTACCCATATTCTCTTTTGACAAATAATCTTGAATAACTTCACTTCTAAGTAAAATTAAAAAATTGAGACAAAAATTATAATATTTTTTATGGAATAAATGTACTATATAATTTATACTCTTGTTAAATAAAAATCTCATTATATATATTTATTTCAAAAAAAAACAAATCATAATAGTTATAATTTTATTGACTAATAGTACGGATTAATACATACTTAGTGGTTATCTCAGCCGATATATTTAGTAATTATTACCGTTTTCGCAAATGAGATACTTTCCAAAATATTCGGAATTAAAAAAAAAATGATTTACCAACATACAATAAGAATGATTCAAAAGTCATGTTTTGCATAGAAAAGCTAGTACTATATGTATAGCTTGTGATCTTAACATATGACAAGAATGTTAAACAAGTTTATCACAAAAATTCAAAGCAATGTGGTCTAAAGAAAGGGACATTTTTGTTGTGTAAAGATCGAGCGTGCGTGCGTGCATTTTGTGCTCATTAATTTTCTTTCTTATTCACTCCTTTCCCTGCAATTACGACTCTTTTAATCCAAAAGGTGAAATAAAGAAACAAAACGAGAAGCTTTTAAGAGTCAATTCAGAAGATTATATCAAGGAGCCTCGTGCTTGCATGCTTAAGATAACTATCATTAAACATAATTTTAGCTGCGCTAATAAGTACTAATTATTCTTGATTTATTGTTTTCAACTTTCAAGTTCATTGAATCCCATCATTAATTTGTCTTTCAATGTTAATCGTTTAGAAAATCACTCTTTACGGAAAATATGATTCTTGTTCTCATTGAGAGAGCTCAATCAGTACACTTTTTAACTCGTGCTCGTGAGGCTTTTGAGATCATCATAATGACCTCCTTGGATATAATTAACAACCCAATAATCACGTTTAGACTTTAAATTATGAGATTAGAAAGATAATCGAGTGTGTTGAAGCGTGTACTTAAAAGGTTAAATAAAATAAATAATATAGGCTTTTTCTTTGTGGAAGAATTTTGATAATAATATAATATATGATAGTCTTAATGCGTATTCCAAAGGAAAATATTAAGATTCTAAAATTTATCTATCTATCTTATAATAATAATAAAATATCTCAAAATTTGTGTAAAATTAATTATTTTATTAAATATAATAAGTTTTGTAATGAAAAATACCATTTTTAAGATGATTGAATAATTTTCATAATAGAAATATACAAATTTTAATATTTTAACATATACACTTAAAGCAAATGTGACGTTAACACTAACCTATAACATATATACTAAAAGTTTAAATGTGAATATGGAATTTATGCAAAGAAATTTTGGAGCAAATCCACTAAAGTTCAAAATGGCTCCTATATTAACTAATAAATTTTAGACTTTCCATTCAAAGATATACTTTTTTTCTCCTCCACTTTTGGCTTTCTACTTAGACTTTTTGTATCATAACTAATTAAATATATGAATGCATGGAAAAATTATGTCAAGAGAGTTCAATTTCAATTTTTGATTATTATTTAAAGAGGTAGTTTTTAACATATAGTTACAAATATTTCAACTTTGGAAATATTCTTTTTTTTTTTTTCTATTAGGTCAAAGAAGAACGATAATTACAGAAGCACAACAGAGTAAAACAAGTATATTAAGAGCTACATTGTGAAAAAAAAATAGTAATTTTTTTGTGTGTAATTAAAAATTTTTTTGAACAAGTTTATGCATGAAAAGAAACAATTATTAGTGCAACTTAATTTTTGTTTTGATAAATTTAATCCTGCTTAGAAAGCAAATTAATGTGAATTTGGTGCAACTTAATTTTCATTTTTGGTCCAGAAACTAAAGGACAAAAAAACTTACAGTAATCAACAGAAAATTACAACTTAAGATGAACTATCATGGATTTGTCTTCTAATACGAAATGACTTCAGGTTCCTTTTTAAAATTGAATTCCTCATCTTGGTGTTATTGGTTAACCACTTGATGCGTACACACCATCAATCCAATCTTACCAATTGCCACTTCATGTACGAATTCCTAACCATCATCATAAATCATCCTAATTAAATATATCAAATCAACCAATCATTTCTTAACAATGTGCATGTATTGCATACCATATTTTTATTGAGGGTTGTGAAGAGAGAATTATATGTATATAATAATGCTATTCTCATGACCAATTTATTTGACAAATACAAATTATACATATGAAAAATAGCAAGATTAAAGTATTGGTCCTATTTCTGCTAAGCATCGATGGGTCAAAAGTTGAACCAACTTTTTTCACGCCAAAGATAATGCTCGTCAAGTTGAAGTTCTTCCGAAACCATGCATGGATTTCAAAAGCTATCTACAGTTTTCTTTTATTTTATTAATTTATTTCTTTTTCGTCTTGAATCAATCGAATGCAATGCATTTGGACCAGAAAATATGAGTATTTTTATCGTTTTCCTTCAAGACAAGTTATAGGAAAAGAGAACATGAAGAGAGATTTTCTCATGCCATGAGAACAGTGACCGCCCCACTTTCTACATGTGACATTTGAACATCACTTATTGATTTGATATCAAATATGAATAAAATCTAGCAATCTACGTGGTGCCACATCATTATCAGTACAATGATTTGATATCACCAGTCAATTGCAAATTACTATATAATTATTCAAAGTATAACACATTAAAAATATATTTATTATTTAAGTTTATTTCTTTCTTTTTTTTTTTTCAGAAACAAAAAAAAGGGAATATCGATTCTAAATCAACTGGACCCTTCATAAAGGGCTCAAATTGCTGTATTGAATATTGCATGGTGAAGCTTTAATGCCCTTTTTATAACACATCCTGTTGATCCACTTGCTTATTCAATTTAAGATGAGATAATATCAAATAATACCCTTATATTTTGATCTAATTTCAGACAAAATACATGTTTCACACTTTAATCAATTAGATCCCTTAGGTTTACTAAAAATCATCAATTAATATTTTTCGTTAAGTAACAGAGTAACAGAGAGTGTATTTTGGTAATTAGACTAAGATAATTTGTAAGAATAAACAAAAGGTTAATTATTCAGGGGGACAATATTAAATACCACCCTCATATTTTGGTCTAATTTCAGACGGAAAACATATTTGACATTTTAATCAACTAGACCCCTGAGGTTTACCCAAATCATCAATAAATCTTTTTCATTAACTGACAGAGTAACAGAAATGAAAAAAGACTATTATATCTCTGATTAAGTCTAACTCAAATACAACATTTTAAATACTCTATAAAAATATGAAAATACCTTTGAAACATAATAAACATAAAGGGTCTTGAGGTACACATATAAACTTAAAAATTTTGATTTTGTCATTAATTAAAATTTCAAATTTAAAAGAAAAAATTAAAATCATAGACAACATTTGGATTATAAAAAAAAAAAATCAAATTTGAAATTTTATGATTATAAAAATTTTACAAAAAAAATTTCAAAATTTTAAATTTGATTTTTTTTTTTTAATAATGCAAATGTTGTGTATGACTTTAATTTTTCTTTCAAATTTGAAATTTTAATCAGGGCAAAATCAAAATTTTTAAGTTTATATGTGTACTTTAAAACCCTTTTAAATTTATTATGTTTCAAAAGTATTTTTGTATTTTTATAGAGTGTTTAAAATGTTGTATTTGAGCTAGACTTAATTAGAGGTATAGTAGTCATTTTTTCGCTTATGTTACTCTGTCAGTTAATGAAACAGGTTTATTGATAATTTTAGATAAACCTCAGGGATATAGTTGATTAAAGTATCAAACATGCTTTCCATATAAAATTAGATCAAAACATGAGGATGGTGTTTGATATTGTCCCTTAACAAAGGTAACAGAAAAGAGGCATAATAATCTTTTTCTATTTTAAATTACTATATCAGTTAACGGAAGTTAACAAAAAAAACTTGTTGATGATTTTGGGTAAACCTCGGAGGTCTAGTTGATTAAAGTGTCAAATATGCTTTTCGTCTAAAATTAAATCAAAATATAAGGGTAGTGTTTTATATTATCCCAATTAAGATACTGTCTAAACATTTGGGCCCAACTGCAAAGATGATAGTTTAAAAAATAATTTCCCACCCAATATCGTTAACAAGCAGATCTGTTATCATTTCACCGTATCAAAATTCATTTATTTTGTAATCAAACATTATACGTATACCGACGTATGAAAAATTTGGGATACCATTTACGATTTACAGAATTATTTCAAGTATTATAATAAAATATTTGTTATCGTTTCAGAATATGAAAATCAAATATTCTCCGCCGATACAATGGACCAATGGTGAAACAGGTCATTCTAAAGAGAAGAAGCTTTCACTGCTCAAGATGATAAGCATGGATCCTGACAGAAACAAGCTATACGTGAGTCAAAGATATACGAATGTGGATGCTTGTTTTTAAGCAGACACTGTGAGCATATAGGCACGTTGATATATTTTGACCTGCATAAACTAACCTGTAACTATACTAGCAGAGCTTATAAATATTCTTTTTGTTCACTTGCCTGTCCAAATGATCCTCGTACTATCTTTGTCATTATTGACTTTGATAGATAGAATAGAATAGCTCCACAGCCACAGGAGCATACAGCCTGATCCGATGTTTTATCAGAAAGTGATTCCACAAAAGGAAAGCGCTTAGCATTCCATAGCAGGTTCACTAATTGCGGCGCAAGCGTTTTTGGTTCACTCAGTACTCATTTTACTTGTGTAGTTCCGTCACCATCAAATCATTCCCCACAATCTGAATTCACTCCATCAATCCACGTAGTAAATGCCAATCATTGGATATCTAAGACTAGAAGCACGTTTCCCAGCTGAAAATGAACTTAAGGATGAGTATTGAGTAATACCGAAAAAATAAAACCCAAAGCCCCCATGCAACTTGCTCGCTTTGCTTCAACCCTTAGAATATGCGAGCATATGATACTGAGATACTGAGCAGACTAAATTTGCAGACGAATAAGATAAAATATCTACTAATTGACTTTGTAGAGGATAAATTAAATGTTTCTCACACCCCAATTCAAAAAATCAAAAGCAGTAGTTGAATTTTCAGTTCATTTAAGCTTGTCCAAGTCCAAGCACAAATCAATGTTGAATCATCTGATTTAACTACCCTTTAGAATGAACCTTGACAATCTATGATTGTTTTTCAAATTTGACTGCGTTGATTATGCCATTGGCATGAATACTCATTTAAGGCCACATTTGAGGTTATACCACTTGTCAACATTATAAAGTATTCATTGCCGTGGGAATGTAACAGGGCCATTTTTGTCCATGTCAATGGCTAAGGCCATAAAAGGCTTTTGCCTACCTCGTTGGATATTAATTGAAAGATGTAATGTCCAACACAATTAAAAAAACTTTGGGCCTTAAGTTTAGTTCTTCAGCTCAGGCCATGAATTCAATCTACAGAGTCATGCACAGTAGAGAAGCAAGCATGCACCAGAAAATGAAAAAACCAATCAACGTAATGATCAAAATCTGATAGAATGATAGCCAACTAAAACATGCTTATATACATTTTTGTTTAGGCTTCCAGATCACAGTAGTTGGAAGATTTACATCAAGTAAGAAGCTTATGTACAATAGCACAGACTGAGACTAGTAACCCAAAATTGAAGTGGCACAAACAAAAGGCCATACAAGGGAATGAAATTAGACGACTAAGATAGTTTCGAGATGGATAAGATCTAGAGTTACACTAGGTCACCCTTAGGCAATCGGAAATGTCTTCGATTCCCTTGTTAAAAAAAGGACACAAAAGGATTTAACTTCCACATGCCATGCACTCTTCTCCATTCTGCAATGATCATACTACCACCTGTGTTATATTGGCTTCAACATCATCGTGCATCTGGCTGGCTCTTTCCTGTTTCATCACAGTGCAACATAATATCATGTCAATAGATTATACAGATTTAAATGTACAGGCAACATTGTGAATTCACTCAGTAAAAACATGTTACATTTGCTGTACATAATATTTCAAAGTATATACAGCTTCATTTATATTGTCTAGAATGGGATTGTTAAAAACGAAAAACAAATAAAAAGAAGTAATAGTTGCAACTACGAAAATTAAAGTCAGATTGCATTGCAACAGTTTGTTTCATATTTATGATAAATTTTAGCAATGACTTCTCTGCACTAAATCCATTCTCAAAAGTTGGATCAACAACTTCAAAATTATGGATTTCAAGATGGAATCGAAGCTTATTGGAAACTCAAACATTGTTCAATGCAATAATGAGAAAAGTATCAATACATTGTTGAGAACGGTTGTATCAACTGTGAATTTGATAGCATCAGCTGCAGCACGTGTTCTGAAATAATACATTCCCGTTTTCAGACCCTAAGGACAAAAACAAAACCAAAATAATTAGAAGAATAAAAGTGAAAGCAATATATGTTGCCTAATTATTTAAAACAATGATAATGTTAACAAACTGAGGGAAACGTTTCAGTCTTCACCAATAGTTGCATGCAACAGAAAACCATAATCAACCGATCACTGAAATGCCAGTTACAGGATTTAAAGTTGCCAACATAATGCTGACGCACTCAATTTTGATACTAAAGAGCAGGCATCCTTATTTCTTTTAGGTGCTAATCAGGACCTATCAATGCATTGTATAAAATGACTCACCAATAAAGCATTATAGAAAAATCATCACAATGCTCCAGATATTACAATAACATAATAATTGCAGCCTCAGCAGCAATAACTGAAACTTAATTGCTGAATTGGGCTAAAACTGTGCCAAATAATATAATATTTTTCAAAAATCATATGAAAGTTTATACCTTAGACCAAGCATAGAAATGAAGGGAAGTTAGTTTTCCAGGATTGGGCTGCTCCATGGAAATATTTAGACTCTGACTCTGGTCTATGTAGCACCCACGATCCACAGCCATGTCTACCAATGTCTTCTGCTTAATTTCTCACACTGTCCTGATATAATGTAGCATTACTGACTTAGAATTAAAAAGAGACATTATAGAGTAGTTAACAGCATAAAGCAGGAGGAAAAGGATATCCTTACTTGTAAATAGCTTTCAAATACTCAGGAATCTCATTAATTTTTGAAACTGAACCATTTGCATAAATAATCTTGGTTTTAAGAGAATGTGACCAAAGACCCAATTCTGTTAAATCATGAAGGAGGTGTTTGTTGACAACGACAAATTCACCACTAAAAATGAAAAGGGTCAGTCTAGTGTACAAAAAATTCACCACAAAAGTAAGATGAGTTAGTTGGCAGTCAGGAAAGGCTATCCTTGTAAAGGAACCAAATGTACAAAAAAAAAAAAAAAAAAAAAAAAAAACCCACAAAACACNAAATTAACAAAAAAAAAAAAAAAAAAAAAAAAAAACCCTCAAAACTCTGCGACTATATATGTTGGATGTATAAGGCTCAAAACACTCGTTGTTGCCAAGGATTTGGCTGGTTGAAGCCGTGGGCATAGGTGCTACAAGAAGGGAATTTCTCACTCCATTTCTCGAGATCATTTCCCTAAGAGCAATCCAATCCCACCGATGTGATGGTATTACATTCCACATGTCCACCTGAAGAACTCCCTTAAAGAAAGAAAAAACAAGAGGGAACGTTAGATTTCCTGCTGGTATATCATTAATACTTTTCATGTTCTATTATCTCAGGGCATATAATCTGCATCAAACAAAGTCTAAATAAGGATCAAAGGTTTCAATTCATAAAGAAACTTACATGCCTGTGTCACATAGATGAATGAACCAACATCCATCTGATTACAACAATTTAGTAACACATCATCTAGTTTGACATGTTTGACAAGGCTGAACAAACACCATAAGAAACTCAGAGATACATACCTTGCTCACTGGACTCCCATGATATGTCTCATAAGGGCCATCTTTTGCAGCCAACTCAGCAGAAGCTTTCAGTGCATGATAGTATATGGTCTCAAAAATTTCCATGTTCAACTGTTTAGCCTGTAATCAGTAAAGTGAATATTCAATCTACCCAAACCAATTAAAGCAAAAAATAAATAAATAAAATAAATCAACTAATCAGAGACAAGTAATACCTCTGGCGATTCAAATGGCATGCCAAGCAGGATGAAGGTATCAGCAAGACCCTGAATGCCAATACCTATTGGTCTATGTCGTAAATTTGAGCTCCTCGCAGTTTCAATGGGGTAGTAATTGACATCAATAACTTTGTTTAGATTTGCAGTGATTATAGCAGTAACCTATAAGAACAAAAAATGAAGAAAAGAATTGCGAATTGAACTCCTTCAGATATGATAGATCGTATTCATTACATGTAAATGACATTCAATTATATCTTCAACGAAAAATAGTTAAGAATATGCATGTTCTTAATTGCGACCTCTTTACAAGGGAGCTCACAAAAACAGTGGACTTATTCTTGTTTCCTTGTATAAGAACCAAATTTCAAAAAATTGATCTCAAATGACAAACCTCGGCTAGTCTATCGAAATCAAAGAAACGGTTCTTTGAATTGCTACTTCCAACTAGCTTAGATGAGTGCGAATTTATAGGGACTCCCTACAACAAACATTTAAAAAGTGTTCAATAACAAAATAGTATAGGAACATATTTACATTAATTGGAACCATTATTAGGATTTGAGATATCCACCTTTTCCCTGACATATTGTGGTAGAGCAATAGATGCCAGATTGCACACTGCAGTTTCTGTTGGGCTTGAGAACTCAATAATCTCGGTGCACAGGTTTGAGGATTTGATAGTACCCAAATTCTGCTGGTTACTTTTACGATTGCAAGAATCCTGGAGATGGAAAATTGGATAAAGAAATAAATGCAGAAGGTATGAAACAATGAAATCGTTTGATAAATACCTTGAAAAGCATGTAAGGAGTTCCTGTTTCAATCTGGGAATTTAAGATTTCAAACCAAAGTTTTCGAGCTGAGATGACTGTCTTTGCCCGACCCTGTGTCCAGAAAACTCAAGATTTATTATAATTTCTCAACACAGACAAAAGTTTGTGTCAAAAAATAAAAATCACAACATGAAGGCTGATAGTCAAGTTCACCTCTTCTTCATACTTGGAATACAAGGTTTCAAATTCTTCACCCCAACAATCAGCCAAATTAGGAGCCTTACTGGGGCAAAACAACGACCATTTTTCATCATCTCGGATTCTTTCCATAAAGAGATCAGGAATCCAAAGAGCATAAAATAGATCTCGAGCCCGACATTCTTCCTACAAACAAGAAGGAAAATTAGAATATACATGAAAAAAGTAATTGAAAAAAAAAAAAACTAAAAGAAAGAATTATCATTTGAGTGACCCGACATATGTCATGAACTAGATTAAGGATGAGATCGCAAATCTTAAGGGCTAGCATTATTAGTTTGGTAATTACACTGATAAATCCCTCCAACTTACCTTTCCATGGTTCTTTCGAAGATCTAGGAACTCAAAGATATCAGCATGCCATGGCTCCAAATATATAGCTAAAGCACCTAAAATGGAACAAATCTGTTCATATCACAACATGGAACTATCCAGTAAACTATATAGCAAAAAATAATAATAAACAACATACATATAAAAAAGGGAAGAAAAAAAGAAAGAGAATTATAAATTCTTTAACACACTCATGTTGCCTAATCTGGAGCAAGGAATAGGCATGAGAAAATATTGTGGCTTTGTGAAAGTACCCTTCCTCTTGCCTCCTCCATCAACATGTCGAGCAGTGTCATTGAACACTTGGAGCATGGGAACAATGCCATTGGAAAACCCATTTGTCCCATGAATATAAGTGCCAGAGGCACAGATATTATGAATAGAGAGACCAATTCCTCCAGCAAATTTGCTAATGACAGCACACTCCTTCAAAGTATCATATATGCCCTCAATACTGTCATCTTTCAAGCATAAAAGAAAACAGCTACTCAACTGCCATAGCATTCCAAGAGAGAACCAAATAGGTAAATATTCTTAAAGATAAGCATGGTAAATTAGTCACAGAAAAAAAATGCACCCATACTTGGGGCTGGGGTGTTCCCGCACTGTAAAGTGTAGGAGTAGCATGAGTGAACCAGTGCTGAGACATCAAATGGTATGTTTTCAGAACAGAATCAATGTCATCTTTATGGATACCAACAGCAACCCGCATCAACATATGTTGTGGCCTTTCCACAACCTTACCATCGACCTTCAAGAGGTAGGACCTCTCAAGGGTTTTGAAGCCAAAATAGTCATAGTAAAAATCTCTGTCGTAGGTGATCTCACTGTCCAACCATGCTGCATTCTGGGCCCAATAAACAGAAGAATTTCCAGAGCTTCTTGTCAGATAATTCAACTAAGGTCGTCTTTCGTGGCATGGAATTCAGCAATAGAATTGGAATTGGAGGTTAACTTCCTCAGAAGAAATGATAATTCCACTCCATTTCAATTCCAAAGCAATCATCCATGCTAGCAAAGACATATTAAGCCGTAAAGCATCTTAAAAAAGCAGAAAATATTAAACCAATAAGCAAAGCATCTTCTTTTCTATTTATCAGAAATAAAAAAAAATTCATCATTCTTCTAGTTCAAATAGCTCGTTTCCAAGCCAATTAGAGAATGTAAATAGAGTTGAAGTGATAATTAACTTGACCTATTTTATCAAAATCTGAGTCAGATTATACAACAACTAATTCTGCGGATCGATGTCCATTTTTTTCTTTAAGTATGCTTAATGACTCTAAGATTGACTGAACTAATGCTAGTAATAGTCCATATTATTTATTATATTCATTGAAAAAAAAAAAGAATATATAAACAAAATTTCCCTTACATATTATAAAGTCTTGTGACTTAAAACAATACATAAATTTAAGCTGTTTATCTTTTTAATCCAATAGTTTAAAATTGTTAACCGGTATGTTACCTTGAGGTTAAAATCTACATTAAAATAGATAAACAAAGTTTGTCTTATTTTAAATAGAATTTTTTAGTCAAATGTCCTAACCTTATAATATAGGCACAGGTTAATACTTTGAAGGTTATATATATCATTATAAAAATTATTTTAATATTGGATTCAATAGTTTTTATCAATAAATTAATTCTTTTATAAATTTTGAATCATTGAATACATTATTCGACGGTAGTTATACAATGTTTGAAGTATTAGTATCAACGCGTGTCCGTAGGACTAACATTAAGATTACTTTATATTCATTTAAAAAAAAAAAAAAAAGATCCATGCGTTGAATTACCTTCATGATTATCCCGTAAACATCTTCAGCAATAAGAGAAGCCTTCTGCCCAGACATCTTATCACAATAGTTATACAAGACTTTTATCCTGCATGTACCATCGGAGCCAAACTTGCTTATCAGAACCGAAACCATTTATTCTAAAGCAATATGACTCAAAAACAATTACACTAAGCACACTCGTCTCAGAAAAGGACTTCTTCGTGTTCTTATGCAGATTCGAAACAGCAATTCTCCCAGCTAACTGCATCACAACACTAAAGATTAAGAACCCAGAAATCAAACTCAATACCGGACCACGAAAACAACGAGAGCAATCCAAATCACAGAAACCAAAACTGACTGAAAGATCACCAACCAAAGCATAGTCAGGGTGGTTAACAGTCATCGCAGCGGCGGTCTCAGCAGCTAATTGATCAAGCTCCGTGGTTGTAACACCCTTGTAAAGACCAGCACAGACTTTCCGGGCGACAAGCACTGGATCACAGTGCTCATTACTCAACCCATAACTAAGGTTCTCCAACCGAGCCTTTATCTTGTCGAAATGCAACGGCTCTTCGCATCCGTTTCTCTTTATCACATACATTTTGTACGTAGCGGTGAAGGACAAGAACCGCAGTGAAACCTTTAGTTAGAGTACTTGAACTTGTGTAGTATCTCTCTGTTAGGATTTTCATCAAACAGGTACCGGGGGTTATACAGGTACAATTAATGAAGAGATGGTTGGTTGGAGAAGAGTATCAGAGAAGGAAGAGCTAACCGTTTGAATTCGAATGACTAACTGTAATTTACTTAATTATTTATTTTTTATTTTTTTTATTTGATATTCCCGCCAAGCCATGGACCGGGTAGTTGATGGGCTGGGCTCGGCTTTAGAGAGGAAAAGGTTTGGGCCCGTGTAATTCCTTAAACCGGTACAAGATAATTCTGTTTGGTACTAGAATAGAGTTGACCTTGCATCCAAACAAAACTGGTCTTCCAAAGTTTCTTCCAAAATATTTCATAGGAGAGAAGACTTTGGGATTCTGCCTTCCCTGAGATCTCTCTCTTTCGAATCTGCAACTTTTTTGAGTTACAAATGGCAGAAGATAAGGAATCGACTTCGAGTTCATTGAATCAAGGGCTGACTCCTCATGACCCGGACGATGTTCCCAAGTCTCCGCCTAACTCACCCAACTCCTCTACTCGGAAGGTAATTCATTACTAAATCTCAATTCAATTCCTCTCTGGCTTCGTAGACAATTATCCATTCTAGCGAACAAACTACATGATTCAGTATCATGATCCCCTTAAGATTGATTAATTGAAGTTAATTTTGCTTTCGAAATGTTGCCTAGCCTCTTTTGTGGAAATGTTGTATGAACCACCCTCTATCTTTTTAATGTAATCAATGTGTTTCTTGATAATTTGCTTAAAAAGTAGTGCTTTTAATTTGTATTAATATGATGATGCCAGTTTAGTGCCTACCCCAAGGGTGGCTTCGAAGGTTTCCTAATATCACAGGCTGTAGAGTTCGGCCATAGTATTAATTTCGAGCACGGGATACACAGAGGGATTTTGGTTGTCAAAATATATAGGCTAGGTGTATATCACTTTAGGTAGGTTATTAATTAAAATTAGTTTTGTGTCATGTTATCACCTTTTGAATTGATTATTCTGAATGGAACAAAGCATGGGAACATTATCATGCAAAGATTAATAACCATGAACAAGCCATAATATATGTAGAGGCTTACCAAGACCCTCCTTTAACTATCCGATGTGGGACTCAATAATCCCCTTGGATGAGGCTAATCGATGCAAGGTCCAGCGTCGACCTCTCATTAGGACCTGAGGACACATCACATTAAAATATTTGGGTCTGACCATGATAGCACTTGTATAGTTTCTAGGTGTCCAACCCAAATGGCTAATCTAATGGGTAGAATGACCAATCTCTTTATAAACCCTAAGACTACCTTTAACCATCTAATGTGGGTCTTAACAATCCCCTCTCAGTTAAGGCTTCTTGATGCAAGGTCCAACGTTGACCTCTTATCTGAAACTGAGAACGTGTCACATTGGAATACTTGGTTGTGGCTCTAATAGCGCTTTGTTGGGAAAGCCAATATCAATTAACAATGCAGAATTAAAAAATTTTCCCTCTTTGAGTGATAAAAATGGGATTCTCATCAAAATTCAATAAGACCCGAATCAACCAAGGCACCACAAGGTTATACACAAGTCACAACAACAATCAATGAAAGCTAAATTAACAAACCATCTACAATCAATGACACAAAGTTTACATGGAAAACCCAAATAAAAAAATACATCGGTGGACCGACCTTAATCTGATATAAAACTTCAATTATGTTAACAATAATGGGTTTATGGGTCGACCTAAATCTGATATAAAACTTCAATTATGTTAACAATAATGGGTTTATGAATGAAATTTTCTCTAATCAAAACTAAAGTCTCATAGCAATCAATAAGTGATCAAGAATACTATTTCTTGGTTCAACAATATCATAAATATCACCTATAAAGATGAATTTCAACAATGGCAACAAAGAAAAGGTTAGGACTCACCAAATGGGTATATCAAGAGGAATCATAGAGAGGACAAATCAAAAATTAAAACCGGTAAATGTGTAAAGCTTGTTGCAAGGATTTACCACATATAATTTAAGCAAAAAACAAGAAGGTTTGGCCACTTGATCTTCAAGCACAAGTCTCATAATCCCATTCTCTCAATTTTTCTCACTGCCTCATTCTTTCTTTTTTTTCTCACTGCCTTACTCTTTCTTTTTCTTTCTCCGCCACTGTCACTTGCTAGAATGACTACCTTACTTTGCTTTTTGTTTTGTTTCATTTGGATTTAAATTTATGGGCTTTGTTTTTATTTGGGTTGGACCACCCAAATAAGATAGACTAAATAAATCTCCCGTCCATCTCATGTGAGGAGCTCCACCAAGCCCCTTTTTTGCTTACAAGCTTGTAGTTTGCCTTTAGGTAATGCCTTAGTCATCATGTCAAATCCATTCTCAGTTGTATGGATCCTTTCAAGTTGCAGAGTCTTGGTCTCTAGCGCATCATGAATTATCTGTGATCGGGAATAGAAAAAAAGATAAGATAATTCTTCTTGAAATTGATTGAGTTATTCTGAAGGTTACAACTCTATTTAACAATAAAAGACAGCTATACAAACACAAAACAATCCAAAAATCTAGGTAAGAAATCAGGACCTAAAAAATGAAAGACATCTCTATCTACATTAATAACCAGCTATTTATCAACCCAAAACACTATACTAATGTCCTAATTTTTCTACAATATCTGATGCCAATATGTTTGGATTTGGAGTGAAGCTTACATTAATGAAAAGATGGATGACACTATAACTGTCATAGTAGACAACATATTTCTCTTGTTTCAAACCCAATTCCTTTGACAATTTCTTCATCCATTGCACTTCCTTACAAGCTTTTGTCACTGCAATGTGTTCAGCTTCTTTAGTAGGCAAAGCAACACACTTGTAAGTTGGATTGCCGTGAGACTGCTCCTTCTGCGAAGGTAACTAAGTATCGCGATATGGACTTCTTAGAATCAAGATCATCTGCCATGTTTGTATCTATATAGCCACACAACACAAGTTTATTTGTTGGATCCATCTCATTTTGCTGGCACAACCCAAATAAAAAACAAAGCCCATGAATTCAAACTCAAATTAAATAAAACAAAAAGTAAAATGAGGTGGTTGAGAAAGAAAGAAAAAGAAAGTGAGGCAGTGAGTAAAAATAGAGAGATAATGGGTTTGTGAGACTTGTGCTTGAAAATAAAATGGTCAAATCTTTTTTTTTTTTTTTTTGCTCAAATTATGTCTGGTAAATCCTAGCAACAAGCTCTACACAATGTTTCTTTTTTTGTTTTTCCTCCCTACGGTGCTCTTTTGATATATCCATTTGTGGAAACCTGAATTTTTATTTGTTGCTATTGTTGACATCCATCTATGTAAATGATGTTTATGATATTGTTGAGCCAAGATATTATATTCTTGATGACTTGTTGATTGTTGTAAGCCTCTAGTGTTGACTAGAGAAAACTTTATTAACAAACCCATTATTGTGGACATAGTGGAAGTTTGATATGGGACAAAGGTCTATTATGGTTTTTTTTTTCCCAATTTGGGTTTTTCACGTAAAATTAGTGGTTATTGATCGTGGATAGTTTGTTAATTTAGCTTTGATTGATTGTTGTTGTGGCTTATGTGTAACCTTGTGGTGCTTTGGTTATTAAAATAATGGGCAATGAAGAAACAAGTTGTCAATGTTTTCTTTACTGTATTTACACAACACACCAAGAGGGATTCCAATACAAATTATGTAATCTTCTTTGAATAATCTCATCGTTTTTTATGCTATTTTGAGCTAGGGCTCAAGCTAAAATTTGAAACTTACAAGGAACTTTGGCCTTCCAAATGATATTAGCTGGTAGAAACTTAGAGACAGAGGGATCATTAATCATCAAGGAAAAGAAGGATTTACGAGAACCTGAGGAATCAAGTTTCCAAACCCTCCTATATCTTCTTTAATGGAAATATTATCAGTCCTAGCCAAAAGGGAGGAGAGATCGAGGATTTCTTTCTCATTTAAATTCCTTAAGAAATCCAAGTTCCAACTCAATTTATGGGAGGAAGCCAAAACAATCACCCTTGATTTGATGGAGGTGTTATGGGACCTTGATTGGATGGAAATATTATGTTTTACATATGGCTGAAGTCAGGATCGAATTTTTGTATTACATTTAGATAAGTTATTACTTTAGATAATACTACTATACGTAAATTTCATTCTATATAAAGATGATGTGTTGTTAATAATAGCAGTTGTTTTTAGTCCATTGATGATTCTTCGCTTAAATTTCTTAGAATGTGGAAATCTAATGAGGCAATTGAAAGATTCTGTAGTCAGTCCTCATTTTCAAAGGATTTTCGAGACACCTCCTTTCTGCTTTATTCACCTTATTTAGAATGGGGTCCTAGGCTGATTTTGCTTTATTCTAGGGGTTGCAGTACTTATAAAGATACTATCGTAAATCTGTCTTTTTGCATAGCCTATACTGTTTTTTTAGGTCTTTTGTGTGTACTTGTGCCTTGCTTCTCAAGGGTGATCTGATACTTATGTGGATTTCTTATCCACTTTTTTGTTTTCTATTTCGTTAATTTAAATTTCCTATAATTGAAAAAAATTAAAAAAAATAAATAAATAAAAACTACCCAAAGCTTTCAGTAGGTGAACCTTGGGTAGCTAGGGAGGGCAATTACCTTGAATGTGTTTTGTTTATTTTTCTTCTGAACTACAAGAGTCTTGCAGCTTGATTGACTGCTACCCCTTTGTACTCCAATTCCAAAATTGCCATTTCCCTCTCTACAAGCCACACTTTCATTGAAGTGGGCACTTGTGCATGTAAAGACTTTTAAGTCACTAAATAATCATATTTTATTTCAATAATAATACTCTGAGACGAATTTATAGAGTACAAAATATAAAAGAAAAGGAAAACAAATCAGATCTCCTATAATCAATGATTCTAATTAAATCCCCTATAATCAGTAAATCTAATCTCAAGAGAATATTTTTAGCATACACCCAATATATTATTTCTATACATAGCACACACATAATCAAATCAATAAATCTCTAAGATTTCAACACCCCCCCTCAAGTTAGATCATAGATATTGATCATATCCACTTGCAAATTAAATCATTAAAGCTTGTTCAAGAGAGCCCTT
>JANLJB010000776.1:0-11370 GCA_026212285.1 Bursera cuneata
CCGAGGGAGGGACATCATACAACGCACTTGTTGACTCACAAAAGGCAACTTGCCAACATCAATTATAAGATAAAGTATCACAGATTTTCTAATAAAGTTGGCTGTGATTGGGGCCACAACCAAACATAAGCAGGAAAAAAAAAAGGCACTTGGATACCCTACATCAATCCCGATGTTGAGAATAAGTAGGACAAGGACTTAGAATTCAGTCTTAACAACACCATTGAAAACTAATGGAATGATTTCAAGTTTCTGTACAAGCTGAAGTAGAACATAGCAAAGAAAGTTGAAACCTGTCCCTGCAGTGCTTCAAAACTTCTCCACAGATATAAGCATGTATCACTTGCTGTAGCATCCTAAAAGTTTAATACTAACACTCAACACACTAGGGCATCATTCTGAAGTGACTTGACATATTTCAAAGAATGCTTCCAAATAAACTTCCATCAAGTTTTTAAAATAAACCACCACTCAACTAACATCAGAATGTAACCAGTTATCAGCAACATATTCAATCTCTTCTCTGTGTTGTATATACACTACATGTACTTTTTCATATACCACACTTAGGTATATATTCATTAAGGGCAGAGGTATAAGAGAACAAAAAGAGAGAAATCAGATAAGACAGCTAAAAGAGCAAAAACTTATTAAGCCAAACCCAATATGCAACCACTTAAAGTTGTACCTTTGATGGATCAAAGCCAAAACCACCCATTTGCATCATACGCTGTGTATCGTCCGTTGCTGCATTGCAAACATCATAATAAGTTTATAAATTTGAAAAATGAACTAAATCAGAGCTGGGCTGGAGAAACTAAACTTATAGTGTTCCAATTTGTGAGAAGAAAATCAACATGCAGATCCAAGTTAAAACAAAATCACAACATACAATGTTTAAAATCCAATACTGACCATTTTCTTCTCCCAAAATGAGGCTAAACAAACCTCTTAACCCAAACAAATTGAGGAAGTACCTGACACAAAAGTAAAGTAGTTGCATGTAATAAGAGAATAAAATGAACTCAGAACAGAGAGAAGAAGGCATTCATGAATAACTTCTTGTCACTAAGAGTGGAAAAATACCATGATCTGCTACTGACATAGCTAACATCAACAGTGCTCAAGTCAATCCCATTCTGTAACATTGATCTGAACCTCTGAGTCAGTGGAAATGGTATCTTCGCTGCAGGGCGAAAAACAAACACCAGAATCAAACAAACTTTACATGATAAGATGAAATAAAGAACATTGACAAATAAATCAATCTATTCTAAACCACAAAGATATTGTATCGGAAAACAAGATAGCCAAAATTCTAAAACATCTTTAAGATGAATGTAGGAAGAACAATCAGAGGACTAACACTAATATATGCACCTAATCCTACAATTTCAACCAGATGAAATGAAATACAATAAACTAAACACAAAGAAAAACAGAGTAAAGAACCGAACCTGCGACAAACCCAGAAAAGAAAAAGTTGACCCAAGCAAAAGTAAGTGTCTGGCAGCAGAAAAGGTTACAAACAAAACTGTCAGTTATCTATACGAGCAACGAAACCAAAACGCTAGCCATAAGATTTTCGGTTATCAATACCTGAGGTATGATCATTGAAAGATTTTTCTTCATCATATCCATTGCCATGTTAGGATCAGAGAACATTTGCGCTTGAGCATTTTGAGCCTGCCCCTTCGGAACATACAACAACCCATTTTCCTACAACAG
This sequence comes from Bursera cuneata, assembly GCA_026212285.1. Classification (NCBI taxonomy): domain Eukaryota; kingdom Viridiplantae; phylum Streptophyta; class Magnoliopsida; order Sapindales; family Burseraceae; genus Bursera; species Bursera cuneata. The sequence goes on from JANLJB010000776.1 coordinate 1,729, forward strand.
CAACAAAAGCACATTCCCAAATCAACAACAACAACATGACAATTACCATTCAATAAAGTAAAATCGTTATTCATCTAGTAAATCTACTAAATTTCAAAACTTTTCCACAACTAACAGAACATTAAGTTATTCAATTTCGAGACGAACAAATTCGAATCAAATTAAACAAATTAAAAAAAAAAAAGAACCTCGTTAGTGAAATAAGCCCTACGAGCACGAAACGACTTTGGAGGGATGTAATTAGCACCGGCACGCAAATTCCGCGCCCTAACAATTACTTGCCTATTTAAAAATAAATAAATTAGAAAAAATAAAACAAATAAGAAACGATATCTCTGAAAAATTAAAAATTGAAGTGAGTGAGAGGTAGTAATGGACTTGCCCTTCTTTGACGACTTTGAGATCGGGGACTTGAGAGGAGCGCATGAGTTTGGAGACGAAGTAGCGGAGAATACCGATGAGGACCATCACCACTGATAGAGGTATCAGCACCCAGTCTCTGATCGCTGTGTCTAGCACGAGTTCTTCCGCCATTTTCTTCCTGATTGATGCTGATGCTGATGCTGCTCCGGCCCTCTGCAACTGTTGAGATTCGGAGAAGATGCCAATATGCCAAGACGGAAGGAAGACGAGACGAGACGCTCGAGGGGGAATTTGTCTTTTAGATCAATTGTATTAAAACGCTCCGTTTTGTTACAGATTCTGTGTCTCCACTCCGATTACAAAATGCTTCGGTTAAATTTGGTTTATATCTTCGTTCGTGGTTTTATATATTTTTATTTATTTCAATAGTTAATATTGAAAAATATATTTTTATTATAAAAATTATAAAATATAATAAAATAATTTATTTAACATAATTTTTAAGATAGATAATAATTAAAATAAATATAAATATACAAAATTTAAGAATTTAATATGTACTTTTAGGATACATCTCATCGAATGATTATATTTAAATTAATTATTGGTAACTAAAATAATCGGATAGTTTAACTAGTACTTTTATCACCTGTTACCATTGTGTAGTGTTTTTTTTAATATTATATTCAATAGTTAAAGTTTATAAAAAATTAATTTATTAATTAATAGTACGCTATTGGGGATAGTTTTCAATGGGTCCTAAATTTAAAAGGAGGGAAAGCGTTAAATGGTACAGATGATAGTGTTGTCGGTATTTGCACTGCCACGGCTAAATTAGTGCATACAGATGGTAATGCTCGGGAGATTTCAAACTTACAAGTAATTAATTGGGGTAAATGTGCTTNCGGGTTTCATGCCCAGAAGATCGGATATCCATATTCGAAGATATGACTTTTCACTTTTAGAAGATAAGCAGAGAGACATGTGCGACTTATGGGATCTGTTCATTTGTGTGCGGAAAACTTTCGTAGATGCGTTTTAGACAGTTGAATGGAAAGAGATCTTTAGTTGGCCTTGGGCTTTTAGTTCATATGACTCCGTATCTATTGGGCCGTTACCAGGTCCTCAGTTTAACCTCTTACGTTTTATGGGTTCCGAAATCTTGTCTAAATCAGATACTTACAAAGTCTTCAAGGTGTTTATTACGTGTCTTTTATGGTATATTTTATGACTATTAAAGGGGTTAAAATAACAAGGNTTTTAGATGCATGTTTGCAGGTGCATTTACATATTCCATGCATTTGGAAAATGTAGGTTCTTGTAGCTTTTGATTTGAAGAAGATCCTTAACTTGCAAATAGGTTCATGCCTTCCTGGTGCAATTGCTTTCGTCGTTTCCTTTATGTCATATAATCCTTACTTTACTTCTTTATCATTCTTCTATAAAAAGTAATATTCTTCTCCATTGGAATTGCAACTTCATTTTGCATTCATTCAACCTTCCAAAATGAGTTTGAACTCTTTCCCAACCACCATAAGCTGCATTAGAAGTGCCTCAAATCCCCTTCTACTCGCCCCTCAAGCCAGTAATAATAATTTGATCAAAGTTTCCGTTCATAAAAATATTTGTAAAATCAAAACTACTCTTCATGTCCATAACTTTCCTTCAACATTAATCTCCCCTCAACCCTTGATTCAAACGGGCTCTTCTTCAACGGATAGAGGCTTGTCCCTGGTGCCTTTTGATGCCAAGAGCTCAGGATCAGGAGAGGAAGATCACCGAGCTCTAGAAACAGTCCTCAAGCTTTACTCGGCAATCAAAAATCAGAATATCCGTGAACTATCTGATATAATTGGCGATGAATGTAGATGTGTCTGCAATTTCATTTCTTTCTTTCAACCATTCCACGGGAAAAAGGTGATGAAGAACTGCTACTTATCTTAGTAATCAGTGTTATAAATTTTCATTTCGAATAATGTGTGTAATCCAAATGTGGCATGTTCTATTCCATTGTGCCATTCCTGTTACATTTTGCAGCAAGTGCTGAACTTTTTCACTCACCTTATGAGAAGCTTGGGGAATAATATCGAATTTGTGGTAAAACCCACTTTGCATGATGGAATGAATGTTGGCGTTGCATGGAGACTAGGTGTGCCTTTTCATTTCCATAACTTCCAGGATAATAGAGCTTCGAGTTAATTATCTTACATTTTGCTGCATGACGAATTATCTGCAGTATGGAACAAGAATCATGTGCCACTGGGGAAGGGTTTCAGTTTCTACATTTGCCAAATCTACCAAGGAAAGGTGTTGATAAGGTATGCACTCATGAAATTTCCAAGTTAACCTGAATCGTAGTTATCAGAGAAACATCTTTTAATCAACTATTATAAGTCATTTACAACCGCAAATACTGCAATCCTTTTGCCAATAACGCTATCCAACATAACAAATGATTTAGGAACGTGGAGATGTTCATGGAGCCACTCCTTCACGTCGAACCCTTTAGATTGGTAAGCAATTGAAGCTATTCTTCAAGAGTTTCAGCAGGCACAGGCACATCATCAACGAAACGTTTTATTCATTTCGTTCTGTTTGTGGCAGAAAATTATGGGATACATGATGACAATAGCCGACATGTTCAGCTCTTATGCGATGTCCGCGAGTAACAAAAAGAAGGCTGTACATACGACATTGTTCGTTCTATTCTTCATGGCTGTAATTCTGTTCTTTTCAAAGCTGGGATTTTATTAAGCTGGATATTATGTGGCGTTTAATTTAAATAAAAAAAGCACGAGTCAACATATGTCATGAAATAACATTCCAGATTCTGGAAGCCATTGAAAGAATAGCTATCATACAGCTTGAATTCCTTCATTGATCCCTGCTTAAGAGTCCATTTTCGTTGCCAGCTAACCATAAGAAAATGCTAAAACCCTATCAATCAATTTGTCCAACCTACCGCAAGGAACAAAAATATGAAAAGCTGATATATAAATAATAGCATGAGCGTGAGGCATGCATGGCGCAATTACAAGATTACTTGCAACCGAAAAAACCTTGAGAAGTCAACATAAAACATTGACATTAGGAAAAAGACCGTGTACCTACTCACCAAACATCTCTAGGAGTTTTATAAACTAATCTCTCACAAATCGCCTTTTTCTCCATGTTTGTCGCCATGCTGATCAATATATGAGCCCGTATTTTGACCGTTAAGTGAAAGAGGTATTATAAGTTAATCTAAAGTATTTTTGAGGTTGACGTGCCGGGGGCATATTTGGACAGCACATGGAACCTGCAACAAGGACTCAACCAAGCAGTGAGATACTTGAATTCTCCTCTTTCAAAAAGATAACGAGGATTTATCATTACAGTCTTGGTTTCATTCAGTCTAACTTTAGCGGTTAGCTTGGGGAAGAGAAAGTGACAATAAAATTTAGCTGAAAACCTAAACCAGGGCAACAGCATAACTACAACATATCCTCGCCATTAGCCCGTGGTACATTCTTGTTCTAATCACAAATAAACTACTGTAAAACATCATTTATCTAACCATGTCAATGCACAAAAAAGAAAAAGAAAGGTCTTCGCTATCTGTTCTATAATCAGAAGTGACCAGATGACAAGCTCCCATGCACCTGCAAAAATAAATGATCATTTTCTTCAGTCATGATCAGACGACAAGTAAACCAAACAAATGCACGTGAAAGCAGGCAAATTAAGAAAACATACACACGCACATGCTTTCTGTTTCCTTGTTTATATATTTGTAGAAACACGCATACAGGGCACAATAAGGCTCTCAACAACCAAAAACTCATCGGAAGAAACTCCATAAACAATCTCTATCCATCATTATTACCAAAAAGATAAGTATAAGCACAGCACCACATCATCTGTAGGCACTGATGGAAAGAAATGAGAACTCATACAAGGAGTAGCTTCACTGTCTTACTCTTAACAGTTCCCAAAAGTTTATAATTTACAAGATAACTACTGAACTTAACCCGATGGATACTTGTGGTTCTCAAATCAAGCAAGAATAAATAGATGGTTGAGATCTCAAGTCAACCAATAAGGTTCAAATCATCAATGTATTAAAAATTTCCATTCACATCATTTTGTGTTAACAGTAAGGCAAGAAAATGTAGGGCACATCTGAGCCAGGCATGGTTTAATTCAGCCAGCAGAATAAAATCTGAGTCAAGAGGTCAACACAGGACCGTGGCGTTAAATAATAGTGGATAGGTTGAGTACAGATATCCAATTGTTGAATTGTATCTGAATTATATTTAGAACTCACAAACATGCATGTAATGTAATACCATCAAAAGAAAAAATGTATGAATTAAATGTGAATTGCGCACACGTAAGTAAATATATATCATGTTTATACTAACCAGTAAACACTACTAGACATCATGACTGCCTGAAAAAATGATTGCGTGCTAACATCTCATTTATCCCCAACGCAGAAATACTCTCACATCCGAGAAGTTCACGCAGCTTGGCATCACATAGTATCACCATTGAATTTAGAGGATCCTAGAAGGACATAATAAAAACCACTAATAGTTAATTCCATTGAATTTATTTCGATAGGATGGAATCTTTTTAACATGGATAATCTACTATAATAGTTGCAATAGAATAAAGCTCAAAGAGAATAAATTAACATAAGCGCAGCCACACAAAAAAATTTCAAGAATAACAGAAACTTGTCACAAGTTACACACCTCTAACTGGTTAACCTTTATGTACTCCCATACACGTTTAGTGGCTTCCGCTTGAAGCATCTCCCTTCCTCCGGACTCCAAAAATTTGGCCAGTGCTTCAGATATCATAACAGGAGATGGAGCAGATTCAGTACCTTCAGTTGTGGACTCAACAGTTTCTGCTTTGAGTCGTTTAGCTTGACCAGACTCCTCTGTGAAAATTTTCAAAGAGTAAGAAAAATGACTTAATCAAGGGTGTTATAGAACAAAATTTAGTTGCACATGATGCCACATTACGCACTTGTCGGTTCGAGTGGCATAATATGTTTAGCCAGTAACTTGTTCATCTTGAACATGTCAGTGCAGTCAGTCTCAAATACCACACGCAGGGCATCATCACAGATTATCTTTCTCTTGTTACTCGGGTCTTGGAGATTGTTTTTCCTTATGTATGCCCATAGCTGCTTCACAATCTGAATCAAACAAAGCAAAGGTATCAAAAATCTAAACATAAAAGTAAACTTTTGAACATTAACCATATAAATAAACGTTGTAATTATGTTGGTTGATCTAGGAACAACAACCTCAGTCCTTGGCAAAGCTGGCTCACCAACGATGACCTGAAGCTCAGGTGAAACACCACACACTTTGCTCAAACCCCCCGGGCCACCTCTTCTTTTGGCTCCAACTGTAACACTGCAATAAGATTATCACACATACACAATCAGAGTCATTGCTAATTGAAACAAAATGCATCATTGAGCAAACCCATTATTAAAACTTATTCATACCAATCAGCGGGAAGAAACACATAGTATTTAACTTAAAATTCGATTAAACATTGAGGAAGTAAAGAAGTTTTTTAATCTTAAGATGTGACCCTCACGTGACACGTTCCGTAAGCCAAAGACTGTAACTTTCCCAAAATAATGCAAATATCAGAACAGCCAATATCTTATATTAGTTCTAATTCCCTTTCCGGCAGTTCTTAGGAGTCTTGGCTTGTTCTAATCAGTCTCTGTATAAAGTTAAAAACCATTTTGGCTTTATATGAAAATTATAATTTATCAAGAAATATGAGTTATTAATATAATTCCAAACCAACCCACTAAAATTTAGCACAAGTATCATAGTCTTTCAACATCAAAAACAACAATTTTGCTCAAAAGAAACAATTTCACTCCCCCAATATTAAATAAAATTAATATATATATATATATATATCCTGTATAAAATTATTAAAAAAGAAACTAATTTCTAAATAAAAAATAATCTTTACATAAAGCATACAATTACACAACTGACCTTGAAATTGACAAAACTGGAACCCAAAATAAAAAATTAAAAAATTAAATAAAACCATTTCTGCAAAATCGCAAGTAACCAGGGTTCAAAAGGACAAAAAAGTCCAAACCTTTCTTTTGGCACTTCAGCCGCATTTTGGGAGTACCTCTCGGGCTTGACAGCATTAGAATGCGGCTGAAACTGCGGCGCCTGCGGCGGAGGAGCCGGCGAGGGGGAGGGGTGGGGTTGGCGAAAGTTAAGTTCTTGGGGAAGCTGAAGCTGCGGCTGGTGGTGATGGTGGGGGTGGGGGTGGTGGTGAGGGTGAAGGGCAAAATGGGGAGGAAATTGTTGGGGAGGTAGAGAGAATTGGGAATGATGTTGGAGGGTAAAATGGTCTTTTGAAAAAGGTTGTTGGGGTTGAAGTTGAAGTTGTTGGGTGGTTACTACTTGCGTGGTGGTCGGATGAGACCGCAGAAGGAGGCTGATCTGGTCCCTGATGAAGCCGGCCTTGTGGGACAGGTCCAAACCTAGCTTTGCTTCCAGCTGCTGGACGACACCGTTTAACGAAGTGACGGCGTTCGGGTCGGACTGTCGGAGCAGGGTCTCCACACCTTTTGCTATCTCTTGGTCCGATACCATTGTTAGTTAATAGTGTTCTCCTCTCTTCTACATATAAAAATTTAACTGAAAAAACGGACTTCCTCTCACAAAAACGTTTCTCTCTTCTCTATCTCTCTCTATCTCTTTTTCTCTCTTTCTCTCTCACCCTCTCTGCTCTCTCTTTCTCTCTCTCCCTCTCTCTCTCTCTCTTTATATTACTTTAAATGACCAAAATATCCCTCACTTCTGAGTTATTCAAATTTGCGTTGGATTGACGAGTTTACCCCTTCCCTTTGGCTGCGGAGGTCGGGGTATAAATGGATTTGACAACAGCGCCCTTTTCTTTCTAGTTTAAAACTGATAAAATGACTATTTTGCCATTGGGGAGTTCGGGAGATAGGGAAGAGACGAATGGATAAAAATGTAAATTGGGAGACGTTAACGAAAAGATAGGGATGGGATGGATAAAGAGACAACTTCAAAAGATAAAGAAGTGAACCGAAACGAAACTGTCTTGTCTTTAGCAAATGCAATGAAAGTGGGTGGTTGAATTACCAAAATGCCCATTACTGGTTCTTTCTTTACAACGTGGCGAAGAGTAGAAGAGAAGTTAAGAGGTACGATAAGTCAGAAAAAGTTGTATCTTAGTTTTTGACTTTCAACCGTTGGATGCTGATTAGTGGGTTGGGTCAACAACTGTAGAATGTTGTTGGGGACTGGCAGATGAAACGCCCGCTTGATCCAACGGCTCACAACCAATTCGTCACCCCATTCTCATTTTATAATTACAACACCATGCCACAAGCCTCCCTTTAATTTAAACCAACCATATACACCTTTTCCATTTTATTATTAAATTACATATTATGTCATCATTAGCATAGCATTCGATTAACATTATTTCTATGTTTTTAACATGTAAAATTCATCCAAAATTTGGTGGATTTCATAAATAAAACCTCAAAATAATGGAAAAAAAATATTATCATACCATTTTTGTTATTAGTTATTGTTTTATCATTAAGTGATATTATCTTTTTGACCTAATTCTTGACATCTTGACTTCAATTATGTCTAGACCATATCTTTAACTAAATAAACTTATATTAAGATTTAAGAATTCACATAGTTTTATTATAAAAAAATATTAATAATTTCTTAAAAAATCGTGTCTTCTAAAATTAATTTAAATTTTGATTTTTTATTAAAAAAATAAAAATATAAGTGATTTAGACCCGCCACTTACACGTTATGATGCGATATCATATCTACATAAGAATGTCTCCACAATTTAATTTAATATAAGTTAAAGTTGTGCACTCAAATCAACCCTGGTCCTTTAATTAATTTTGGTTGGAATTTGCTACCTCGATTTCTGTTTGGACACTACCTTTAAGGTATTTGATTATCCCTTTATTAACATGTAATAAGTTATTCTATTGTTTATTTAATGAAAATCATATCCCTTATACATATTCGTACGAAGAGTTGTGGTAGTGATTAACTAACAAGAAAGCACAACAAATGGACATTTAATTCTGAACATCATGATATTTGACTTAAGAGAAACACTAACAACATTTTGTTCTTTATTTCATCATAACATATGTATAGTCTTTTGTGTGAACTAATGTAATGCGTCTAAAGACAGATAAAAGACACTCTACTTGAAAAGAATAATACGAGAAGAAGTTACGTAGAGACGCTTCTGTTCCTTGCCCGATCCAAAGCATTAAAATTTGTGATCAATCCAGGCCCACTTATGAACAATCTTAATTTGGGCCGAGATGATTGTATTTGTTGGGCCTTCAACTTCGCCAGGTCCAGGATTGTCGCTAAGCTTTAAGCGCATTGTCACCGAGGGAGATGAAAGATAATAATAATTAAAAAAAAAAAAAAAAACCATGTCTCAGGTTGTCAACCTAAACCCTCTCAGTTCCTCGTTCTCGGCCCCACCCGCTCTCAACCAGAATGGGAACCAAAACCATAACTGGACTTCTCTGGTGCAGAAGCTCAAGTGCAGTGGCAAGTATTCTTGCCTTTTTTCAGACAATCGCAGAGAGGTAGCAACTTCTCATCTGTTTTGTTTCTGTCTTCTGTATACAGTTGTCTGAGAAATTTATGGGTTTGAGCGTTTTATAGCTGAAGAAATTATTTAGTTCACTGCAAAATTTTACAAGAGACACTGCTTTGAGTTGATAGCGCCTTGAAATGAAAACCCAAGTGGTTGTTTAGTGGAGTATTAAATTATTGTGATAACTTCGAGGGAGTGATTGTGGGCTGATTTGGGTTGCTTGGATTTATTGCATTCTGATATTTCAANGCTAAGAAATCAGTAGTCTTGAGTGCTGTGCAAGTTGCAGGTCAAATAGATGAAAACCAGATGAAGCTTTTGATGAAATTTGGAAATTGGAACTCCCTCTTACTTTGAACTTTTGTGTATAGGGGAATTTGCTTGTTGCTTGGAAGTTTTTGAATATATTAGATTGGTTATTTTTCTCTTATAACTAGACGAGGAAATCACTGAATTAACATATCATACTTATAGTAAAAAGTTTTATTAGTATACTCTGAGCAGTTTCTCCATATGGGATTATTAATTCAATACTAAAAATGGCAAAGCATTAGTGGAGAGTGAGAAGAGAACTAAGTTTTTTTTTTTTTTTTTTGTGAGTTA
>JANLJB010000782.1:0-12118 GCA_026212285.1 Bursera cuneata
ATATATATCTCTATACATATACATATATATGTACATATATACATATATATATGTACACATACATATGTATATATATATATGTGTGTATACATATACATATGTATATGTATATATGTGTGTATACATATACATATGTATACACATATGTATATGTATATGTATATATATATATGTAGCAGATAATTGCAATGGTACAAAGAAGGGGTACTATCAGGTATCAGGTGTTCCCCATTGTAATTGTTAACAATATGAACCATTCTATAAAATATCACTTATACAATTTGAATGTTACAATCAAATCTAAAAATGCTTTTATTTATTATATTTTTATTCAATAAATGATATTGTGTTAGTGTAGACAACAAAGGCATCCAACCTTTTTTATTTCCTGCAACAGAAACTTCAAAATAAAATGGTGTTAGTGTAGATAACAAAGGCTTTAGTTATATAATGTAATTATTACTATCTTGAGTACAGTATAGACTGATTGTTAAAAAAATACTTCAAACCACCTATCCCCAAAATGATATTAATCATATTACGAAAAATTCTGCTAAACTAGAATGGAGATAGAGAAGTTGGGAGTTTAACATGTCAAAATCGTAGTAAAATTTTAAAGGATAATTATGAGAAATAATTAAAATTAATATGAGTTGAAAAATAACTAATTTTCTAATTTATATGATTTATTTATCAACTTATACTTAAAACAACTAAAATTCCTCATTCTTATAAACCAAATTTTCCCTTCTTTAACACTTCCTAACCGGCGGATAGTCACAGACAGTCATAGAACTCACCAGACAGTCGACGAACTCATTGGATAATCACTAAAAAGTTATTGGATTCATCAAAAAGTTATCCAACAGTCGCTAAACTCGTTAGATAGTCACAAAAAATTTACCGGACAATCATCGGATAGTCGCCAAAAGTTGCTAGATAGTTATCGGACTTGCCCGTCAGTCATGGTTGGATTAAAGGGTATTTTTGTTATAATAGTTAGGAATGATTAGTCAAATCATATAAATAACTAACTCTAAGCAAACAATTTTTAATTATTATAATAGCCTTAAATATAATTATTTAAGAGGACAAAATATAAAAAATTAAAACTAATTTCTCAATAAAGGGTTTTTTTATGGGCTGATTGCTTTCTCCTTTGTCATGTTTGTTAGAATGAAAAATAAAAATAAAAAATATCATCCCGCAAGGCTATAATTGACTAAAATAAAAAAAATCATCCCGCAAGGTTATAATTGACTAAAATAAAAAATATCAAGAAGGAATATAATTAAGTTGAATAACAGATTTTGAATACTTAAAACACATTTACAATAATTTCTTGTAAAATCTCCATCCATAGTTTGCTACATTAAAAATGCAAAAGTGAAGACGAAAACTTGTTTGGAGGGATTTACTCCCAATAAGTAGGAGAAAAATAGGGCAAGAAATCTACTTTTCTCCAAATTTTATTTTTTAAAATTCACGAATCAACTACCATCCAAACCGTTTTCACCAATTTCAGGCAAGGGATGAAATGGAGGGATTTGTCTCGTGGCATCATATTACAAATGTAAAAAGAAGTAAGAACATTAAAATCAGGACATGTACCATGTATGCATGTATCATATCTATCTACTTGACTTAGATTAGTGATACCTTACCTGTAATTATATCTGCACACAGAAATTTTCCCTTGTCATCCAATTGGCATTGACCTCCTCTCTGAAAACAATCACGACATTCTTCCGTTACATTCACTAGAAGTTGGAACCAATTGGTATATAAGTTAAGAAACTCGACACCCTTATGACTCTTGTTCCTTCCRAACTTAGAGGGACATTTGAACAAGGTTTGATTGAATGGTTCAAAAGAGAAAAAAGAAGAGATGGGAAGGGTCAAATTTTTTAAGGATTTACAGTCAGTTTGAGGCGATTCAAATGTACTGTTATGTCGAAGCGTAAGCGTATTATCTTTAGAGATTCTATCAACAAACAACCACGGTCCATCCTTCCCCAATTGAGTCATCTGTCTTTGTTCAGTGCAGTTATCTAGTATCAATGACAACCCACATTCAGGATGCGTTGTATTGGAGAAGGGGAAGCCTACACGGCCGAGAACTCCACATTCAAAAGGGGAGCATCTTGCGTTGAATTCTTGAGCTAAGGAGGAAGCAAGTAATAGATGAGAGATGAGGAAGAACACAAGATAAGAGAAACGAGACATTCTTTTTGTTGTAACAACTTCTTGAGCTAAGAAGGAAGCAAGTAATAGTGTTTTTATTCGTCTTATATAAAACAAGCCGGTAAACCAAAAGTGCCTTCTTTTGGCCTTTTTAATACTAAGAACCAATTTCATATGGGAAATTAGCAAAAATAGCCAAGTTTCATAATTCTTTTATTCCCATAACCAATCTCCACCAAATTGATCAAAATGCCCCTATCTTTAACTTTAACTTCAATGATTGATGACAGTAAGTTTTATGAGTTTATTTGATTTGAATTATAATTGGTATTTAAGTTTTGATGTTGTTTGGAATAGAAATATGTTAGATTTATGTTTGATAATTGTTATTGATACGCTTTGAAGTTGATTAGAGTTGTTTTTACGATTAGAAGTATTGAAAAACCATAAAAAAATGTAGACAAGGTCAGAGAAGATGAAGTGCAGACCGTGGAGGTCTAAGCTTGAACATGTAGGTTTAAGCCTGATTGTGGAGGTTTAAGCCTGACCTTGGAGGTCTAAGGTCTAAGCTTGACCGTGGGTCATAGTCCAGAGTTATGCATTTCATCTTCTCCAGTCTTGTCTATATTTTTCAACTGTTTTTATAATACGTGTAACTGTAAAAACAACTTTAATTAACTCTAAAATGCATCAGCAACAATTATTAAATACAAATCTATCATATTTTTATTTCAAACCATAACATCAAAACCTAAATACATATTAAAACTCAAATCAAATAACCCATAAAACTTGTTCTCATCAATCATGTACGAGCATTAATATATAAATCAAGAATAAAGGATCACTAATCAGAATGATCTACTTTGTTGCTGATTTGCTTTCAAAGTGAATGAGTTTTGTTGTGTGTGAGTCAAATAAGAAGAGGGAAGATAAAGTTGAAGTTGAGGTTGAAGACATAGGTATTTTTGTCAACTTGGCTGAGGTTGATTTGAAGAAAGAGAGAATTATGAGACTTGGCTATTTTTCATTTTTGCCTCTCAAACTTGGCTATTTTTTCTAATTTCCCATTTTAAATTAATTGACACAAGAATCACCTAACTCAGATTTTCTGCCGTACCAGGTAGACACAGCCATCTAGTCGTCTCAAATAAGCCCTGGACCACGTTGACTGTTATTGGAGGCATGTATATAAATACAAAAAGACTAACTGTTTGCCCCCCAGAGGTTATCCCAAACGACAAATTTGCCCGTAATTTCTGAAAAAGGGCAAAATGGTCAGCTCAATGTATTTTCACTTCTATTCCTCTCCTCTTCCATCTCTTTGTATTTTTTCCAAAACCAAAACCCACATTTGGACAACGTTCAACTGAATAAAATTATATAAAATTAGTTTTATGAATCGTGTTTTATATGAAACAATCTAAACTCGTTTGCCAGTGAAGACTTGAGAAAACAACTAATGGTAAGAAATATTATTCTGGGGGCCATATATAAATAAATCCTATAATAAATGTTCCACAAGCTTTGTAAAAGTCCAGGCTACCGCAGGAAAAGTTGGAAAATTGTGTAGGAGGAGATTGCTTTTGGTTTGATATGCAAGGATAAAAATCTGAAATCAAATTCTTATAGAGGCCGACAGGCACATAATCTCATTCCATTTTCACCAATTATTTATTCTCTTTATTTTATACCCTAAAACACTCTCATTTTATCTCCAAGTAATCGTCAAAGTCAAGTTCCCAACTGCATCATGAACATACAAAACATAATCGTGACTGAGCTTGATTATATATAAATATATAATCAATCAGACACATAACTATATGAGTAATGCTATTGAGTTAAAAATTTATATCCCAAATATAATATAACATTATATAAGTAATAAAATAAATATATCAATATTTATTATTTTAATTTTTATATAGTTATTTAAATTTGGGATATAACATTATTCTAACTATATACATATGTAAAGGAATGAACCGTGACGGCATATTAGATTGGCTTTAAATGTGATTGCTTTGAATTCTTGGAACCGTAGTCGGTAATCCAAGTTCGTTTGTATATTAATTTGTTGTTAAAGGTGGTATATCAAATTTGCTCGAGTGTGATTGCTTACAATTCTCGAACCATGATCCAAGTTCATTTATTTATTAATGTGTTCTTAAAGGTGTTACATTAAATTGGCTTAGTGTGATTGCTTCCAGTTCTAGAACCATGATCCAAGTTCATTTATTTATTAATGTGTTCTTAAAGGTGTTATATTAAATTGGCTTAGTGTGATTATATAAAATTAGTTATGTGAAGACTTTAGAAAACAACAAAAGGTAAGAAATATTATTCTGGGGGCCATATATAAATAAATCCTATAATAAATGTTCCACAAACTTTGCAAAAGTCCAGGCTACTGCAGGAAAAGTTGGAAAATTGTGTAAAAGGAAATTGCATTTGGTTTGACATGCAAGGATAAAAATTCTGATATAAAATTCTTATAGAGGTGGCACATAATTTTATCTAAATTCTTTAGTACCCAATGTCTTATTATTTAATGACCAAGATTCTATTTTTTTTTTTTTTTTATACCCTAAAACACTCTCATTTTATCTCAAAGTAATCGTCAAAGTCAAGTTCTCAACTGCATCATGAATTTACAAAACTTGCATTGTGACTGAGGCTTGATTATATATAGATATATAATTAATCAGATATATAATTATATGAGTAATGCTATTGAGTTAAAAATTTGTATCCTAATTTTATATCACAAATATAATATGATATTATGTAAGTAATAAAATAAATGTAAAGGAATATAATATTATTCTAACTATATATATATATATATATATATATATATATTATTTTAATTTTTATATAGTTATTTAAATTTGGAATATAACATATGTAAGGGAATAAACCGTGACCGCATGTTAGATTGGCTTTTAACGTGATTGCTCTGAATTCTTGGAACCGTGGTCGGTGATCCAAGTTCGTTTATATATTAATTTGTTCTTAAAGGTGGTATATCAAATTGGCCTGAGTGTGATTGCCTCCAATTCTCGAACCATGATCCAAGTTCATTTATTTATTACTGTATTCTTAAAGGTAGTATATTAAATGGGCTTAGTGTGATTGCTTCAAGTTATAGAACCATGATCCAAGTTCATTTATTTATTAATGTGTTCTTAAAGGTGGTATATTAAATTGGCTTGAGTGTGACTGCTTCCAATTCTAGAACCATGATCCAAGACATTTCATACTAATGCTCTCCATTTCCGCAACATTTCATACTAATGCTCTCCATTTCCGCGACATTTCATACTTCTCCACATTTAATGTCAGTCGGTCGTTCTCCTCCCTTACCAATCCCGACGACCGTGGTCGTTCTCCAACTTGGCTATTTCTTACAATTCCCCTATTTTAGACTACAGATCTTCTTGTTATAATATTTTAGCTGCTTCTTATTTTCCAATCCAAATCGTGAAAAGTAAGTTCTTGTGGAAGAAGTTGAGAAACACAATATTTTAGTGTACATGAGAAATTATCACTCCTTTTCAACAGGATGGAAAGAGAAGGAATAAGTGATCAAATCTTAGGCATTTAATACAGAAAGGCCACATGTCACTACATCCTTCAAATTTTAGGTAAAATTTGATAAAGATAGGATGTAACAAGAGTAATATAATGTAATGTTTGTTTCAATTTGTCCATTGATCAAACAAAATATAAGACAAAAACAAAAACTAATTACTAAAAGTTGTTCAAGAATATTTTTGCGTCTTTTGATTACAACTTCAATTTAGAACAACTAATCCAATTAACAAGTTCAATAAAATTAAAGAAATTAAAAGAAATCAACATGATAAAATTTGATAAATAGTTCAGAATGCAACTTGGTAATCTTTTTGAAAAGGCTTCAATCAACATATTGATGGCTCTATCGCCATTTACTGCTGAGAAAAATGGCTGGAAGCCTACTACTACTTAAAATAAAGAGACAAAACACCATATCATTATCCATCCCATCTCCTCTGAAAATAATATAACAGGAAAGTGGGAAGCCCTCTGCACTGAATCCTGTATAATCTAACCGACCGAGAACCGACTACATCTCTGTATCAAGAATTCCACAAAAAGATCGAAATAACATCACCCCAAATTGAAAAGTGAATGATGGACCGAAAAGGGGAAATAATCCCCCGCAGAGTTTCAAACATAATACACAGATATGCTTATTTTTTGCCAAAGCAGCAACAGAGAATTAAGTAAAAACAAATAAAAATGTAAGATTTTAGACGTGATAGCACTTGTAGTCAATTGATCTTACAGTAGACGACCGAGGAGCTTCAACTTCATTTTGTGGTTTCATCACTTCCTTCACTATGTGTGAAGCATTTAAGTAGAGAACAGACAACCATCTCCTTCAAAATTGTCTCGGTAGCCCCATACTTAACTTCCATGTGTGCATTAATTCAGCAACTAGTAGGAATCTATGGCCAGCGGTGCCTCACATCATCACTGCTAAATCCAACTACATCAAGGTTTCAAGAACCGCTGAGAAAACTCGTACAACATCTGTTTCTGATGATCATTTGTGTGAGGACCACTCGCCTCTAGGAGGTCATATGGCACTTCTCTCTTAATAGCTCTGGCAACTTCCTCCACTTCAATAACTTTATCTAGTGAGACTTGTATACGAACTGACTGCATGACACTTTCAAATTTATTTACAGAATACTTCCAGAGAAGGTCAAAAAACTCATTAAATGAGACCCGCCATTCTGACAGACTGTTCCGTAACATAGCTACCAGCAGCAAGTGGATCTTTTAAAAGCATAGTTGCCCTCTCAAGAACTGACACTATAATACGGGAAGCCCCATCTACAGCAGGACTTCCAAGACAACGAAGTGGGGGCGGCTGTAATGATCAAACCACTGCTCTAAGGCAAGCACTAAGTGTAGGAAGATCCATTCCATTAACACATGATAAAACAACCCTCACAAGGTTATTTGTGGTGTCTGCTGCACCTGAGGCAGTAGGCAGGGCTCCAAACAAAAACCTTAAGTGGCGAAAAATGGCCATGCAGGCTATTCTCATGAGGTCACCACCTGGAAAGAGACGCTGAAGGTACCTTGCCAGGAGTTTCCGGCCCTTGGGAAGAGACAAGCCGTAAAAACACAAGATCTTCCTTGGCAGCAAGCCCAAAAGTGCGGCCATTGTTGCGGAATGGATATGATGTGTAAGAAGACTTCGGCACAAGAATTGGTTCACTGGAGAAGTGTTGGTGATGGTGTTGCAGCTGCTGTTGCTGCTCRGGATATGAAGATGTTCTGTATAGGTATAGCGGCTGCTGTTGCTGCTCGGGGTATGAAGATGTTCTGTATAAAGGCCTTGATTCTGTGATGTATGGTGAAGAAGAAAAAGGCTGTGATGACCACCGTTTACCGTCTGGAATGCCTCCAGTATCAAGTATCTGGTGGTCATACCAATTAGGGAAATCATCCCCTTGCACGCATTCAGCAGCAGACGAACCTGAAAGAAAATTAACACTAGTTAGATCAATATAGAGTTGTGCTCTACTCAAAATTAATGAAATACCCACATTAGTATTAGGGAAAGGACATTTCACTAAAGTACTTAATACGTTACATGTATTACACTGATTTCTCCATAATCAGGCAAAAACAAATCAGATATTTAGTATATCTACATTTGCAATTAAGCAACAACTATGTTTTTTAAATGTCATGAAATGAGATAGTAACAATGCAAGAAGAGAGCAAGACATACAAACACAAGAAGATACAAAATCCAACTTTCAACTACTACATAATCATTTGACCTAAAGAACGACTAGCACCAGCAACAATTAGTCCAATTTTTTTTTTTTTGGGGACCGTGGTTTAAATCCATGGTGCCGGACAAATCGCCCCCTCCTCACAAACCGGGTAAACTTCAAGCCAAACGCCTCAAGGATTTGGTGCCAATGGGAGTCAAACAATGGATCCCTTAAGGTTGCAATTAGTCCAATTTCAGTGCAAGACAAAGTTACATATTTGCCCCTACTAAATTTATTTCCTTAATTTTAACACAAAAAAATAAATAAATAAAAATAAACAAATTATACTTCCATAATAAACAAATTTCTACTTTTTGTATTTTCATTTTTAAAATTTTTTAAAATTAAGGAAAAAAATTATATTTAATAGAAAGATGCCAGCAACTTTCAAAGCTTAATCCATTTTTTTTTCTTTTCCCATATCATGAATAACATGTTGATCTCCCGTAAGAAAGAAAGAAGGAAATTCTACTTTTTTTTCTGCTTTTCAGCCAATTAGTATTTATAAAAAGACTGTCCACAAAACCTCTTTCTTTAGAGTAGCTTCCGTTGCAGAAGATTAGAGACGGAGAAAACAAGGAAATTTCTGCCTATATGATTTTGTTTTTCCCAATTTGAAAGAAGAGAATATATCTCCGTTAGAATTCTCCATTAGATAATTAAGTGGAGGAGTTAAATGATAGGAGAGAGATTATATAAGAGAAGATCTAGACCATTGATTTTACTCTAATCTAATGGTAATTAATTTATGTATAAATTTGTGTCTCATGATCCTGTCCCATTTTTTAAAAATATATATATTATAAGCATGAAAATACATAAATATGCTTATATAATATACTAAAATATACTGTATGCGAAATTTAAAAGGATTCAATACCTCCCGCCATTGATATTTGTAGAGACAGAGAAACCAGAACAGGTGCTTCTAAAACCTCACTCAATCTCTTTTGATAGTGTATTTGACTAACGAAGATTGACAGGCTTAGGCACCCAAATCGTATTAAAACTGCATATATCAGTTCCGTCCATCACAGAACTGTGCTTAGTAACTGATAGAGCAGTTATGAGGGTAGTTATGAGTACGTGATGGAATGGCAGAGTGGTGGACCATATCTAGAATCAATTAAAAAACTAACATTCTCCCACTTGGTTTATATATTCCATCATTCACCACAGTAAGAAACAAATACATGAATCATGGCGATAGGTTCTCTATAAAGCGATTATTATCTTCCATGTACCACAATGCATTATGCCTTTTAAATACTAACCCATATTTCTTAATGAATAAACCCTATGTTTATTATAGGTCCAGACACTAACGATATTTCTCAAAATGAATGAATGTATACACAATTAAATATGAGAAAACATCATAGGTGGAGTTTCATTATAATAAACATTCGTTCTAACAACGAAAACATATGGTGGAACCAAGTCCCATTCTAATTACATGATCTTTGAATTTCAATGGTGGCATGCCCTTAGTCAAAGGATCAGTGATCATGAATTCAGTACTGACATGCTCAGTGACCACTTTCTTTTCCTTAACACGTTCTCTTATGACTAAATACTTGATGTCGATGTGTTTGCTTCGACTACCACTTTTGTTGTTCTTAGCCATAAAGACAACTGCTGAATTGTCACAATATAATCTCAATGGCCTAGAAATAGAATACATGATTCTAAGTCCAGATATAAAACTCCTTAACCATACACCATGTGAAGTAGCCTCAAAATAGAAAACGAACTCAGCCTCCATAGTGGAAGTAGCTGTCAAGGTCTGCTTGATACTTCTCCAAGAAACAGCTCCACCGATTATCATATAAATATATCATGATGTTGATTTACATGAATCAACATAGCTAGCAAAGTTTGAATCTGAGTATCCAATTACTTCTAGATTTGTCATTCGTCTATATATAAGCATGTAGTCTTTGGTTCCTTAAAGGTACCTCATCACTTTCTTTGTAGCTCTCCAGTGATCTATACCTGGATTACTCTGATATCGTCCTAACATTCCAACAGCAAATGCAATGTCAGGTCTTGTGCAGACTTTAGCATACATCAGGCTTCCGACTGTAGAAGCATATGGAATGTTCTTCATTTGTTCCCTCTCAAAATCATTTTCAGGCATTGGTTCAAATAGAACCTATCTCCTTTTACAATAGGAGCCACAACTTGGTGAACAGTCTTTCATCCGAAACCTTTCTAAAATTTTATTGATATAGGTTTCTTGAGACATACCTAAAATACCTTGTAATCTATCTCTATGGATCTTAATGCCAATGACATAAGATGCCTCACCCATATCCTTCATATCAAAATTCTTAGAAAGAAACTGTTTCACGTCATGTAGCAAGCCCTTATCATTAGCTGCGAGCAGAAAGAATGTCATCCACGTATAAAACAAAAAAATAGATCTTACTGCCATTAACCTTCTGGTAAATACATTGATCTATAATGTTTTCTACAAATACAAATGAAGAAATCATATTATGATATTTAAAATACCATTGACAGGACACTTGTTTTAAAACAAAAAAACAGATCTTACTCCCACTAACCTTCTTGTATCTCTCAATGTTGCCCAATAAGTCTTTCTTTGTCGTAAAGACCCATCATTTCGACTCCAATATTGTAGTCAGATTCTTGTAGATACACAATATAATCATTAGGTATTGCTGATCTCTTTGCTCTAGTAGATCGTCTTAATGTTTTACCATCAGTTTCCTGAGAAGTTTGTGGTTCAACTAATTGGTCAAAAGTTCTTGGCAACTCTTGAACTAGCTGATCTACTAGAATATTATCAGCAGCTTGTGGAACTTCAATAATTTGTTGTTCAACACCAGTTTGTACTTGAGGGGTGTTATGAACAATAATCAATCTGTCACCTGAGGTGGAAGGCTGACATTTTGCATGATCCTTCTCAGAAACTATGTTTCAAGTTTGATCGCTCCCACTAATCAAGTCATTTTCAAGAAACTTTGCATTCCTTGATTCCACAATCCTAGTACTGTGAGATGGATAATAAAATCTGTACCCTTTAGACCTTTCAGTATATCCAATGAAATACCCACTAATAGTCCTTGGGTCCAGTTTGCTTTCTTGTGAATTATAAATTCTTATTTCAGATGGGCATCCCCAAACACGCATATGTCACAAACTTGGTTTCCAACCTTTTAATAACTCAAATGGTATTTTTGAAACAGCTTTGGTTGGAACCCGGTTTATANATACGTTACCGTCTTAAGAGCTTCAGTCCACAATGATTTAAGAAGTTGGAGTTGCCTTGCATTCTCCATACCATATCCATTAATGTTCAGTTTCTTCTTTTTGTCACACCATTCTGGTCCGGTGTACCAGGCATGGTGTATTGGGTAATTATCCTATTTTCTTGAAGAAACTTTACAAGCGGACCATGTGCTTGTCCATCCTCTGTGTATCTACCATAATATTCTCCACCCCTATCTGATCTCACATTTTAATTTACTTTCCACATTGTTTCTCTACTTCAGCCTTAAAAACTTTAAAGGCATCTAACGATTCGTTCTTATTATGAAGCAAGTAGAGATACATGTATCATGAGTAATCATCTATAAATGAGATGAAGTATTTCTGATCATGTGAGTTCATGTCTGGACTACATATATCTGTATGTATGATCTCCAATATGTCTTAACTCCTATTGGTACCTTTCTTTGACTTGTTGGTCTGTTTTCCCTTAATACAGTTCATACAAGTTTCAAGATCAGTAAAATCAAGAGTACTCAGTACCCCATCATTTACTAATCTCTTAATTCTTTCTATAGAGATATGTCCCAATCTTCGATACCATAACATAGAGGAATCCTCATTGATAACACATCTTTTAGTGCTAGTATGAACATGCATAGTATTATAAGTGCTGGCATTTTAGAAATTAATAGAGAAAAGACCATCAAACAACATACCATTCCCAACAATATCAAATTTATAAATCAAATTGAAAGATGTTTCTGAAAAATTAAAGGAATAACTAAAAGGTACAAGTCTTAAAACTGAAATCAAATTTGTTAATGTCATGTATTAGTGTTGGCATATTT
>JANLJB010000783.1:0-10858 GCA_026212285.1 Bursera cuneata
ATTTTCCTCCCTGTGGATTCGATACCTAAAGCTACGCTACAACAACCACTTAGCCAAAGGTTAATTTTGAGCGTGATCACTAGTCAATCCTAAATAATCCAAAATATGGTAAAAAAAACCCACTGCTATTTTTTGTTTTCCTTCAGAAGGATTTTGTATTTGCACTCAATGATATTGGACAAGTTGGAATTGGGAAAGTGGAAAAGAAAAACAGAGAAACCTTCTAGCAAAATGGATTTGGAGATTTCATTTAGAATAGGATGGCTATTGTAAGTCATTAAAAGAAAAAATGGAATTCAAGCAAAAAGTTGGACTCAAGTATGGTATCCAATGGATCTATTAGAAGCCCTTCAAAAGCTATATCCAAAGAGTAAACTACTTGCATAAATCGTCTTAAGCTTCAAATGGGTATTGGCATCACTATATTTTTTGGGAACAAATGGGTTCAAGACTTTCTTCTGAGACACTTTTCACCACTTGTATCATGCAGTAGCAAAAATGAATCAATCTGTGCTAAGATGCCTTCCTCATCGCCAAGAATGAACTGGGATTGGAGTTTCAATTTCGAAAGGAATCTTAATGACAGAGAAGTTGAGGAATTTTCAGATGTGGTGGCAATTATTGGGCTAGTTAGCATTGATAAAAGAAAAGTAGATAAATGAGTTTGGAAGCCAGCATGTTCTGGAATTACTCAACTAAATTGTACACTACGATCTTTTATATGAGGAAAGTTAGACTTCTAAGCAATTCAATTCAGTTTGGGAGGCCAAAGAAACCTCCTCTCACGCGCCGCGCCATGAACCACCCCCACCCCCACCCCAACCGAAACTTCTTTGCCTGGACTCTATCTCAGGGTAGAGAAAACACAAACAGATGTTTTTCAAGGAAAGTTTTGAACAATGAATGATAATCCCTTCTGGTGTGTTTCAAGGAGCTAAAAGTAGCTGGGCTAATCCTGGAATCCTACAATTTTTTAAAGGGACAAAAAATTAAAAAAAAAAAAGAAAGAAGAACAAGTCAGCAACTAGTGGGACAGGATTCAATTTCTAGCATCTTTATGGGCCTCGATTTTTTAAGATTTCAAGGCACTTTCATTTTTTCCAGCTCAATTCCAAAGAGATTGTTAGTTCTCTTGAGGTGCTTTGATAGTATAAACTAATTGTCTCAGGGGTTAGACAAAAATTTACATGCATTATACATTGATGTATAGGTTATGTTCCCTCTAGAGGCTTTTGTTTCTATGGAAAGCAGGCCCATGAATGTAATTCTTCTTCATTAATACAACTCTCTCATTGTCTATCATCGTAGTAGTAGTATACCAATAGTTACAAAAATTAATAGAAAAAAAGTACCCATTAGGCATCAGTCAATATGCCATGAGTGAGATGTTGAAAATAACTTAAATATTAATGTTGAACCCACACCTACAAGCTTAAGCTTTTAGGAAAGTGGCAAATTTAACATGGTATCAGAGCAAAGATCCAAGGTTCGAACCCCCACGATGCGAATTAAAAATAAAAAATTTTGGTCCACTTGTAAGACCAAAAAAAAAGATGCTACTTGAGAGATTTGACCCACATGTAAGACCCAAAGAGAGGTTACATGTGAGGTAAAGATCCACGTACAAGAAACATGTGAGATGTCCTTGCACGTGAGGGGGAGTGTTGAAAAGAGCTTAGATATTAATGTTGAACCCACACTTACAAGCTTAAACTTTTAGGAAAGTGGTAAACTTAACATGAGACACATCAAACATATCCAATTTTGGAACGATAAGAAAGATTCCATGTAAAAATTAGTGGCTTTTGAAAAAAGAAAAGAGGAACTGAGCAGTCATCATGATGTCATTATATATCAATTTATAATCAAACATAAAAACCAGTAAAAGCCAGTACATATTGATGTTGTCTCCCTAAAAGCTCTAAAGAGTATCTATACCTACAAAATATTAAAATCAAAGATAAAGTAATCCATGGCTTTACCTGGTGAATATACGGTTCTATTTTGCTCAACAAATCATATCCCTAGTCATAAAGAAACCATCTCTGCTCAGAACACAAATAATACACCAACTGGCTCAGAAATTAAACCAATAGAACATAGAAATAAAAAGCAGACCAGCTTGAAATATCTCAGATGCGCGTCCATAATTGCACTTATAGATTCCAAGAACTCATACTTCTTTTTTGCTTCTATATTCATGAGTGCACTTACCTGCATTCCTTAAAGCCACACAGAAAAAGTCATTAGAAGCAAAAGGATTGATGAGAGACTTATGATTAGGAAGAAAGGAAAAAGAATATCGAAAGGTAGCAGACATACTAAACTGAAGCGGCTTCTCTCAAATGCTGACCTGGAGTTCTGTAGATCCTATCAATCATAAAAAAAGGCACCAGGTCTCCCTTGTTACGGCAACAATCACTTCTTTCAAAAATATTACAAACAAGGAAAAATGCATCTTTCATTTGATACAAGAAGATGGATGCCGAAAATGCCAACTATCACATTTAGTAACAAGATAAACAAAATTAATGGTCTCTTTGGGATTTTTGTGCTGTTTTTTTTTTTTTTTTTAAAAGAAAAAAAAAAGTCAATTGTAACTCTGTTGTGAGGAGAAGTTGTAAAATGTTTGGTAAAATTGATTTTTTAAATTATTGTGTTGCTTAAAAGTTGTATACATTTGTCAAGTAAATCTAAAATTCAATGTCTTCTTGTGAATATAAACATTAAAGTGGACATTAGATTTTTAATTGTTTTTAATATTATAATTAGATACTTAAATTAATATCAAATATATATTTACAATTTATAATATAAAAAACAATTAAAATAAAATATTAATCACAGATTAATATTTTAATTTTAATTAAAGAATTTTTAAAGAAATATGAATTTAAAAAGAAAATTACTATCTTCAGACAGCAGCCATCACCAAATGCTAGAGATGTGATACATTCTATAATACTGATGACGCCAAAATAATCAGAGTTAGCCAATCTACCTACCTAAACAAATATAATCACCATAGAAGGAAAATCTTTTCCTACAGAAAACAGAAAGAAATACTGCAACCGAAAAATTTTCTTGTCAACATCATTGCCCATAGTGATGATTCCTATGTAGGCTGATAGATCAGCCACTTCCAATCATTTCTGCAGAACTGTGTTGCTGGACGTGCGCCTACACCAATAACGGTTGCTAAGCAACGACTGAGTTTTCTTTCTTAAGAAAATGATTTTTAAAATATTTTATATTATATAAATAATATTTAATATATTTAATTAATGTTAAAACGTTCATTTAAGAGCATTTTTTAATCTATATTAATTTAATAAGACAATTATGGATTTGATTCACTCAAAAATTGAATTTAGAAAAATCCGATGTTGAAAAGCTACTCTTACCTGGTTTTCAAATTGAATATAAAAACTGATTATTGAAGAACTTCTAGAATCAATTTTGATAATGTTTACCAAACATCTAAATAGCTATAGATTCTCGGAGAATAATTTTTGGATTTTCAATAGCAATCCCAAACAGATACTAAATTTGAAGAGTTCATGCTGACTAACAAACTGATAATAAACACTCAGAGAAAGCGACACATCTCTTCAGCTGGATTAAACATTACAAAAGTTAAAACTATGCACAGTAAATACAGAACATACCTCTTCTAGTCCTGCAACAATGTCATCTCGTGCATTCTTCTTCAGTGACACAAACTTTTCACGTGCCTACAAATGAATAATATTGAACATGTAGAAGTTTTCATGCACTTGGAGAAAAAAAAATGGATATGCTAAAATAAATGAGGTAATTGTCTAATGTAGCTTGAACAGATCCAACATGGTAGCACTCTAACAAAATCATCACCAAACTTTTTTCTGCAAGCACATATCTGTGTTAATTCTAGTAAACCATATTAAGGGTCTGCAAACTCACACTAAAATGTGTGATGCACAATATGGTAACAAGATATCATCAAATTGCTGTAAAATGAAATATAAAGTGCTCACATATATTTCAATTAGATACACTATCTTCTCATTATTATAAAACTAGCAATAACTGCTTTTGATGCATGCTATATTTATGAAACATTGCCATTTAGCAATGACCACTTGTGTTGATCATATTAGATTTTGTGATTTAACTATACTATCAAATAAAAAAATAAAACAAAATAAAATAATATATTACTAGCCATGCAGGTAATAACTTAGTTTCCATATGTATTTTTGTAATACGACATGTTGTCAAATTAATGACAAATGGATCACTATCGTCATTACTTCTGTTTTTGAGGAAATTTCTATCCTAGATCCTTTGTTGTCTGCTGTATGCATGTGAATGTACATAAATGTATCTGATGAAACCTTCAATGGAAAATCTCTATCACAGTAAAATAGAATTAGATTATACACAACAAAGGAAACTATTATCATTTTCAAATACCTGATCATAAGCATGTATAGATTTGTCAAAGCGTCGGCGGGATTCCTGCAAAAGGAGGTCAGCAGATAAGGAAGGGAAAACAAGATACAGTGATTGTCCCAAGAAACAGCAGTAAACTGTTGCAGGCAAAGCAATTTAAAACGATGCTTTTTTCTTAAGCCACAGAGATGAAGCAGCTGTTTTATCTTTTTTTTTTTTTTTTAATTTCTTAGGATAAACCATATTTCGCCTGCCTTGAAATTTGAAATCAATTTCTGATTTTAATTTAATAATGCATAGCACAATATTATGTATAAAGTAAATCAAAATGAACATAACCACCTACTTTAAATGTCAACGCCAAGAAGTTGAAAACAAAAACACACAAAGCCTACAGGCATAAATCCCCAAGTAGATGACTTGCAGTAATAGCTATTGTCCAAAGAAGTACCTTCGCATCTTGTAGATCAACAGTTAAAAAGTTCATCAGCCGGTCAACTAACACATGCTCAACCTGCGACAGTTATCTTGTCACAACTCATTAATAAAATAAAAATTCTAAAATAAAAAAATGTGTAATAGCAAGAGAAGCGAGACCTTTCCCTGTGAAAGAATTAGGAAACTGTTATGTTGGCTGCTAGCCATTGAGGATCTTCAAGAAGTAGCTTTTTAATAGAATAACTCTATAAGGCACTTCTTTGATGTTCATGTACAGGTCGAGGCAAAGATTTAAACCTCTTTACATATTTCAAAGTTTGTCCTTTAATTCTTAATGGAGTGCAATTAGGATTTGAAGTAGTGGTGATTTGGTGTTTTCTTAGCTGGATTCAGTCTTTGATGCTTTATATGAATATAGGATAATGTTTTTCCTTGAGCAAGTATAACTGGATTGGACAGATGCAAAGTGGTGTATCCTCCACGAAATCCGGTCATTTAGGAATGGGAAGCCTCCCTCTTTCAGAAGCCATGCTTAAAATATGATTATCATGGTTTGAGGCGGAAAGGGGAACCTTTGGACAATCTTATTTAATGCATAGGGGCTGCTATGAGAGCACACTCAAGGCAAAATGTTTAGATAGTAAAACCTCCATAAAAATGTTTTCCAAAGTTAATTGTGATTGCAAATACTAAAAACAACTACTGACCATTACCATGGTGATCTCGGGAAAACTTTCTTAGGCACCAATATTGTAGTGGAAGCTCATGACTAGGAATTGGAATCCACTGGTTCATTCTAGGATTTGTTGCATTCCACTGTAGATAATCCTTATTGATTGATTTTGAATCCAGATGAATGAAAATACTTAAAAACATACATTTTCTATTTCTAAGGGGAGTTCCCATATTATGCTTCATTTGGTTTAGACCCTCAAGTGAGCCCAAATGGAAATAGACTGGTGGGAGATGGAATATCAGTTTAAATCTCAATACATAGTAGCAGTGCTATTAGTTGTAACTCATGCTTTAGGAGGAAGCAAGGATGTCAAATGGCCTTCAGCACCCTTTGTGGAATGCCTTGTATGAAAATATAAGAATCATCCCTCTGCAAGGATCAAAACTTCCATTTCACACGATTAACTTGAATTTTTGACAAACATTACTTTATTTAAGCACCATGAAGTTAAATTATATTCCACTCTTACGCTTTTCATTTGCATCTAGTATACCATGTGCACTTTCCTTTTCATTATTATTATTATTTTATTTTATTTTTTTTTATTTTTTTATTTTTGACAACTGAGGTGTATTAATATAGAAATATTAATGTTACATTTGTAAAGCAGGCCAGATGTCCACAGAAAGAACAAAAAATCAAGGGCAGTTTCAAATTGATTGGTTTAATTCCATAGAATGCACCCTTTCAATTAATGTATGTTATTATTTACAGTCAAGAGCAAGTTAGAAAGAAAGTAGAGAAAAAGAAAAAGGCAAAAAATATCACAAACTGCTACGGAAACATTATTAGTGAATATGTCTACAAGCAATTTAATATTAACAATGTCCTGCAACAACTTAACCAAGTTATTTTGGAAGCTAATACTGACTGATATATCAATAGAAAACCATTATCGAAGAGCTTAAACAGTTTTGGGTAATTGGTGTGAAAGGAATAAGAGAATTGTAGAAGATTCTTTAGAAGAGGATGTTAATTTGTTATGGGAGAAGATTAATATGCTTGCTTCATTGTGGACTTCAATTACAAAAGAGTTTCAAGGGATTTTTTTTTTCTTGATTCAAATGATTGGGAAGCTGTTGTACTATGATTTTCCTTGCCTTAACCAGTCTGTTTGAATTTTCTGTTTTTACTGTCTTGAGTGGATCTCTGGTCAACTTGATCATAGATGTACTTATTTCATCAATAAATTCTATAATGTTTCTTATCAATAGAAAAATAATAATAATTAAATTAAATTGAATTAAAAAAAATTAGAAAAAGGAACAAATATAAATGGAAATTTGAGTTCTCACCTGGGAATGAAGAAGCTCTTTATATGTAACAAGTTCACGAAACGCATTGATGAACTTGGATACAACTGGACCTGGGACATAGAACCACATACTATGCAAATTACTCCATAGCAAATCCAAACTAGGAAATGTCAACTAAAAGAAGTACATGGTAAAATCTTCCATCTCTCAGGATTATCTTCAACGAAACTCATTTAAACATGACTACTAACTTAGCTGCTGATAGATACAAGGAAATGAGACCCATCATTCTGTCTTTGTTTTGCCCTATTTCATAGACTTATAATGTCTAATAAAGAAGATGTAAGTGTAGAGCTAAGAAAGTGTCCTAAAAACTATATGCAGCACAAAGTATTTCTAAACTGACAAGAAAATGAAGCTTCCAGCAAAGCAAGAAGATATAGACAACAAAAAAGAGCAGTCTTATGACAACCATCCTAAGCTTATGTAGTAAATGTTTCCAAGTTAAAGCAAACATAAATCACAATGAAACCTGCCCACAATTCACCCTTATAACTCCATAGCCCATTGCATTAACCTGAACTTTGACTACCATTTTAATATATGCATTTCTACTTTCTTTGCATTTCACATCTATAACCCTCTTCCATAGACATTACATGTCTGCAAAATTCACCCCGTCCATTTTCCAACAGTGCCTTATTCGAAACCCCCAATTTCCTCAGCTCTAACTCACATCAAGTGGGGGAATTTACTCTATGCTATGCACCAAATGACAAATAATCTCCCCTGTACCACTCCGATGAAAATCCTTACGCACTTTCCGCAGAATTTAAATTTCATGAAAATTGCAATTTGGTTGAAAGTTGCAATATTCACACAACTTAAAAAAAATGGATCTAAAGTTTTTCTTATTACGGAAAAAAAATTATTTATTTAATTGCAATACTTTAAAAAATAAATAAATAGTAATAACAGGAGCTTTTGATAAACAAATGGTTAGAATGGCTTGTCATTCACTTGGTTCAATATGAACTACAAGATTTCTTAACAAGAGGAATCCAATACGCAACAACAAGATAAAAGAACGTGAATATTATCTTTCATGTTTGTAATCTTAATATTATCAAGAACCAACTGTCAATTATCATCAATAAGTAGAATATGAAGATATTGATGCCTCGACAAACCTCCTATGGATACACTGACAGGATCATCTTGTCCAGCACCAAATGCTTCTAAGGAATCTACAAAGGCAGTGTCTGCATTACATGCTACTCCAAGACATTCCCTATAAAGACAAAAAAAAAAATGTATACAGCTAATAAAGATAGATTTGCAAGAATAAAAAAAAAAAAAAAGATTCAAGCTTCGAAACCCTATTATCCTCCCTCAACCATCCAAACTAACATTCTCGATTGAATAAGAAAAGATAACTCAAAAACTTCGCCATCCTTTAAATTTCTTTTAAAAAAATAAATTCCACCCATATGAATCATTTAATAAAATCAACCACCTCTCAGTAAAATTATTGTGAGCTCTAGAAGAAAGATAAATCTTTAGAAATAATGATCAGAATGGCACATTTCTAAACCAACGATTTTCACAAAATTGGAATAAACTAAGATTTCCAACCACATTCTTTCAGATGAACACAGAACAATGATAAATTTGAGATCTTCTTCCATTAACTTCTTGTATGATCCCTAGCACTCACATTAGAATCCCACCCATTATTACTAACTTCATGACTACTTCTTTCTAATTCCTGCCAAATAGAATTTCTATCCAAAGCAATTTTTTAGACAAGCTATTTTTCTTTTCATTAAGTTACCAAGCCCCAGATTCATATCTTGTTCTATCCTCAAAAGAGGATTCCAATTACTTATAAGTATCTCTGTAAGTATTATTTTTTAAGGCTTTGAGAGAAGTTTAGAAGGTCCAGTTAGGGACTAAGCTTAAATTTTTTTGAAACATTTTCTTGAGGCTTTGAGTAGTTCTTTATTTTTCTATGACAAACTTTTCAAGGCTTTCATTTTCTTTAAAAAAAAAAAAAATACCGGTACCATTTTCAAGCAATCACAACATAGTAACTAGGCTTATATCTGGTTTTTATTGCATTTAATACTTTCCAAACACTAAACATAAATTCATTATAAAATAAAGTGAAAATCAAGGCCTTGATTTAGACTGAACCCGTTTGAGTCCCAAATGACACTTGACCCTGCTAATTCTTTATAAGAAAAAGCATGTGTTGGAGAGATAATCACTAAAGGAATGCAACGATTGGAGAGTCATGGAGACAGATGGGAAAGTACTTAAAAAATGAAAAACTTTTGTAAGATAGGTTAATTTCTTTTTACTGGTTATAGCTTTTTATAGTCGATAGCTTTCTAGCATGAACTTGTTCTCATTCAGGTTTTCCTAGTAAAAGAATAATCTGTCTTGCAGTTAGATGTGTTCTAATTCATGTTTCAATATGCTTTATACAACGTTAATGAATTGCGAGATTAGAGTGGATGAACTTTCGAAAATTGAAACAGACACGCTGTCTTCCCGGAGTTGGTTCAGTAAATCTAACAGCAGAATTAGCGAAAGATAATGAAGATAGTGAGAGACACATACGTAAACTTTTTACACCCCTTGTATAGTCTTTGACAACGATCCTTTAGCTCATCAGCTGTCTCTTCCAGCGAACATATCTGCCCCATTAACAGAAAACACATTAAGAAAACAGCTAGGAACCATAATTTATTACTCAACCAAGATTGAATAGCAATTAATCTCTTAAAAACGGCTACTTGGCTATTAAATGAACCAGCTCAGAAGCTTTACTAACGAGAAATATACCATTACACCATTAGAAGCATAAAATAGCAATTTTCAGCAGAAAAAAAATTGCCTTTCTTCAATGATTCTATTCAACATTCAATTATGGATTCGAAATAAGAAACTAAAATCTAGATTAAATAGCAACTAATCTCTTCACAATGGCTTCTTGGACATTCTAGTAATCAGCTCAAAACCTTTACTAATCAAAATTCAATCGAGGATTCGAAATTCTCCAAATTAAAAGCACAAAAAACAAAAGGTTGTTAAATGAAGCTGGATGAGGACAATTCAGCTCTGAAAGGAATCAAACAGTGAAGCTCCAGTTGAATATCAGCGCGTTTTGGGTACCTGCTTTTGGAACATAGGAGAATCCTCGAGCTTGATGAAGGCAGCCATTGTCAACACAAGAGAAGTGGCTCTCTCTTGGTTGAGTGTTTCAGATCGAGAGAAGTAACGAGGTGGAGGGTATTTCCGTAATTAAACAAGTTTGGTGGATCAGATACGAATCGGGAGATTGGGATGTTCGAGTAAGCCCTCGAGACAAAGACAGCATCAACAGCCACAGATCATATGAAGTGTGACATGGACGTGGACCTACCCGATGAAGAGAGGGGAAACGAGAAAAAAAAAGAAGTTTAGGGACTTTTTAGAAATTACAATTTTTGGATATTCTTCGTTTAATTTTGATAAAATGCAAAAGATAGCCAACTGGGACAGCTAATTTTGAAAAATAGTCAAATTTTAATTTTTTTAATTATCGATCTTAGATATCAACTGTCAAATTAGTTTATTAATGGCTCGATAATATTAAATATTTCTCGAGTGAAAATTTTAAATAAATATCTAACAAGATATTAAGTTATCGAATGATACTAATGTTTATTGAATAATAAAATTAGGCATTTCCCTTCAATCTAACAAGCTTTCGGTAGAGATGTTCTTTCTTAATTAAAATAATCAAAATTAATTTCTTTAACACGAGATTTCAGTTTGGTCCATATCGGTTTGGGCCTTAGCCCATTACGATGAAATATTTATTTTAAGCAATTTTTTTATTTGTTATTGAGCATGTTTTTAATTTTTTTAATTGAAAATTTAATCAGATTAATATTTTTGGATAGATTTAATAAAACATTAAATAAATTGAATCACCAACTTGATT
>JANLJB010000784.1:0-42235 GCA_026212285.1 Bursera cuneata
AGTGAGTAAGCCTTGAGTCGATCAGAACACCTAGAACCTCAAGATTAATGTACATTTTATATCTTCCTGAAAGCAGATGTTGCCATTATGGTCAAATACTTTTTCCCGACTAGTAATGATAACCTCTGGGCAGCTTAAAATGCCAATATGTGGCCTAGTCCTCACTTGTTTTGATGGGGTGAAGAGATGAGATAACAAGTAGTTATTATTAATTATTCTAATAAATTTTAACATTTGTTAAAATTATCTTACAAACAATATCTTTGGGCAAAGTACCCATTACCGAAATTAATATTATTATTGCGCCATCAACATTAAATTTTATACTTGTTTTAAAGCCGTATTTTTTGCTCCAAATTTGGGTAAAGAACACAAAAACACAGAAATTCGTAAAAGGCGTAGACAATTTTTTCTCTCTGCCATGCCGGGGCTTGGTGGGTTCCTGGTCCATGCCTCATCCTCCACAACCTCAAAACAACTTTTTTGGGCAGATTAACATCATTCGAGATGAGAAAATTTCAGAAGTGTTCTAGGGGATTTCTCTATTTTTTTTTTTTTTTTTATATCCCTTTATCCTGAATCTGATTGGGCAGGCGAGAGTGGGAAAACGGAGATACACCACTACCAACATATATAGACTGTGACTCGGTCACTCACACCTTCGTCGTTCATTATCGAAAGACAGAAACAAAGAATGAAAGATGATAATGCTCTGCACAAGTCACTCAAATGGCTTCAAGATCATGAGGCAAAGTCATTAACTCTCGAGGGCCTTCGGATCGTAAAGGCCCATCACGGCTTCATGCTCTGTAATTTCATCATCCCAGTCAGCCTAGCTGTAAGTGATCTCAAATCTTCATTACAGTATCATTGCTTCCATCGATTTTATTTTATATTATTTTTTCTTTCTTTTTAAGCTTACTTTTAACTCTTCGTCTATGTATATGTGTATGTATGTGTACATATATATGTATAGGATAAAGATGGAAACTGGGAAGTTGGAGCGATGGCAGCGTTAATCGACGCCGTGGGAGCGACTGCCGTATTCTCCTTCACCGGCCATGTCAAGGCTTCTGTTGACTTCAATATTTCCTTTTATTCGACGGCTAAAATTCAGGTACATACATACATTTCCTTGTTATAAATTACTATAATCCAATCCATTTAATGAATATCTAAAAAGCTTTTTACCCTGCTGGTTACTTCACATGCATGTTGAAGATGATAGTTCTATAAACTTTGTATAAGCCAATTTTTACCAACATATTTACTGTGTACAAGTACACTAATAGTGTTTTAGTAATTTTTGTTTCTGAAAATCAATTATACAAAACTTTTTTGAGATTTAAGTATTATTCCTATGCTTAGATAATTGGTGGGGTGGGGTGGGGTGCAGGAAGAAGTTGAGATAGAGGCAAAGGTTATGGGACACAGGGAAAGGCTTACATCTGTGCAGGTGGAGATCAGAAGGAAAGATAATGGAGATCTGATTGCTTTGGGTAGGCAATGGATGGCTTCAAACAATAAAACTTCAACTCGAATCAGCAAACTTTGACATCATTAAACCTTTTATTGTATGTAACTTCACATTTATGTTAATTCTCTCTTCGTGAAGTAGTCGGCCAATGTTACCATTATGATTCACGTATACAGTTTTGCCTGTTTTCTCTTTCCCTCCTGCTTCTTCTAATATATATGGGATTTTGTAGCCCACTTAAAACGCCAACATCTGAACATGGATTGTGTATATATATTTCAAACTAGTTTTACATCACAAATCAAAGATCCTTAAATTCTGCTGATATAATATGCATTTCATGTGACATGATTAGTTTGCATTTTAGGAGATCAATTTTATTATTATTATTATTATTATTATTATTTTTTACATAAAATAGAAGTTTTTGTCTCATTGACCTTGAGGGTCACGCTTACTCATGTGGATAGAAGTTGCCACCCACTGGGTTATAATTTGCTCATTAATTTTCTGAATAATTTGTTTTTATTATTTTAAAAAAAGAAGGGTTGACTTCAGCATGGTTTGCTGCTAAATTCCATTTTTATGATAATTTAAAAGGACCATTAACGTGCTGATCAATAATAGATTAAGCTAAGAAAGGCATTACATATAATTCCAGTTAATCCAACCAAGTATATAGGTAAGCATTGGAAAAAATCTAAAGTTTTGACCTTGTATTGACTGGTAGAGTGATGAAAAAGAGGAAGGGAAGTGTTGAGTGCATATAGATAGATAGTATAATTCGTGGAAGCAGGGGTTGGTGTTTGTTAATTTATCTTTTATTACAAGAGGCTCGGAGGGATCTTCTCTCTCCCACAATCAAACCTTGCCAACTATTATCTTAATTAAGAATCAATCATGAGTTTATTCTAACCTCTCCAAAACTATCTCTTAACCATGGCTGTTACTACTCTCTTCTTTCCTAGCTAACCACCCCTTTCTTCTTTTCTTGTTCACCTTCCACTAATTAAGGGCAGGATGGCCACATCTCCTTCTCCTTCTCCTTCCCCTATGCTTGGCCTCCTGTCTCTCTTCCTCTTGTCCACCGCCACCTCCACCGCTACTCCCACTACCGGCATCCGCCTTGGCATTATTCGCAAACCCTCTCCCCATGTCCCCGTCTTCCGGGAAGCCCCTGCTTTTCGTAACGGTGACTCCTGTGGACACCACAGAATCCACGTTACCATGACCCTTGATGCAAACTACCTCAGAGGCACCATGGCAGCCGTCTTGTCAATCCTTCAGCACTCCACGTGTCCTGAAAACGTCGAGTTCCATTTCTTGTGGGCACATTTCGAACCGGACGTCTCTGCCAGCATTAACGCCACCTTTCCCTATCTCAACTTCAACGTCTACAGGTTTGACTCCAACAGGGTTCGTGGCAAGATATCGAAATCGATCAGGCAAGCACTGGACCAACCCTTGAACTATGCACGTATTTATCTGGCTGATATAATCCCAGCCGGCGTGAAACGCGTCATATATTTGGATTCAGACCTTGTTGTTGTTGACGATATTTTCAAGCTCTGGGAGGTTGATTTGGAAGGCAAAGTACTGGCCGCACCAGAATATTGTCATGCAAATCTTATAAACTACTTTACGGACTTGTTTTGGTCGGATAACACTCTGGCTAGAACTTTTGAGGGAAGACAGCCTTGTTACTTCAATACAGGAGTTATGGTTGTGGATGTTGATAAGTGGAGACAAGGTGGGTATACACAGAAAGTTGAGGAATGGATGTCTGTGCAAAAGCAGAAGAGGATATATCATCTGGGTTCATTGCCGCCATTTTTGTTGGTTTTGGCTGGGAATATCAAGGGTGTGGATCATAGGTGGAACCAGCATGGGTTAGGGGGTGATAATATTGAAGGAAAGTGTCGAAGCTTGCATCCTGGGCCTATCAGTCTCCTTCATTGGAGTGGGAAAGGGAAGCCTTGGCTGAGACTTGACTCTAGAAAGCCATGCATTGTTGATCATCTTTGGGCCCCATATGACCTTTACCGTCCGACAATACATTCTCTGGAAGAATGAGGAAGATTTTAATTTATTGGATACAAATGGGCAGATGGGTATGATGGACAGAAGGAATTTTGGTTGTGCAATCAGGAGAGAAGAAAAAAGAAACCAAAAAAGAAAAGAAAAATCATCAAAAACTTCAAAAATTAATTTTCAATATCTAACCGTTTCTATTTTCTTTTTTATTTCTTCATTGATCATGTATATATCAAGACTTGATCGAAAAGGAGGAAACTTTTTTTTTTCGTTTTGAGTTTGAGCTGTTACCAGGAGAACCCTGGCTGGAGAGGTTCTGTTTCTTATACGAATGATCAAGATGGGGAAAGAAAGAGAGGGTATAAATTTTATATATATATATAAATTCCTATATATGTTTAGACATCTCTCCTGCTAAAGAACAATTAATTAAATATTGTTCGTTTGCATAAGTGGTACAAAGGATGGATTAATTCTTGAGGGAGCTTGGACAGATTGTGAGTTTTATTATTAAATCATCTCAACAATCAAACAATGATGGTCGGCGCAGGGTGATCCCCACCCCCTCTTGCAGCAACTACTTATAGTTCATTTCTGGCAGATCATCCATAGTCATTTCAAAGACTAACTCTTATTTTATTTGCATATATTAACTGGTTTTATTGGGGAACATTATTATTATACGATTGTTTGATTGGTCACTGATGTTACGTGAGGGGTTTCATATTTGGTCTCCACCGAACACTAGCCTATCCTCATTAATCCCAGTACTTCTCTTTATACATGGTTAGACTTTAGACAAGCTGTGTTTTTTGGTTTTCCTAAATACAAGTGCAAAGAATGAGTAAAAGTGAAACCTTCGTTTGCTTACATTAGCAATTTCATCTACTTAATTTCTTCCTTTTATTACCATAACTATTAACAATTTGGCTTGCCTCTAATCGATGAGTGAAGATCACTTAACGTATATGTATACATACATTTGATAAGATGCAGTCTTACCGATCTCTCTCTCTCTCTCTCTCTCTCTCTCTCTCTMTMTMTCTATATATATATATATATATATATAAATTCTTTTACTCCCAAATTCTAACATCCAGAGTATAACATATATAATTAATAATCTCATTTCGAGCACGAAATTTATCATGATAGATTTATCCAGAGTATAACATTTATAATTAATAATTATCAGCTAGCTGTGCTCCATGCTCATTGCTTCCTTCCTACTTCTGATAAATGCATCCGATTTTTCATTTATATTTTGGGGGGTTGCCATCAGAAGTGGCCTAAAACGGCTTGGAGTTGAAGTTTTGGCTGTGGTGCCTTCGTCCTTAATAGCTAATGTTAAATTTTCACTTGGTATCTTCTTTCCTTTCTTTTTGTTTTTCTCTTCCTCTTCACTCTCCTTCGCCTTTTCTATGAATTTCCCTTTACTCTTAGCTTTCTCTTCCTCACCAGCGCCATCTCTTAAACTGACCATTGTTTTGGGACCTCTTGATGGAGCTATGTTGGGCTCTATGGCTTGCGTGCTTTTACCTTGAAGCTGTGACGACTCTGTTTTCCCTTTAAGTAGAGGGATGTCCTTCTTGCTGGTTCCTTTGTCTTTGGATGCTTGGTTCTTCAGTGGGATGGCCGAGATTTTCTCCTTTTGCAATTGAGGCTGCTCAGCATGGACAATTGTGTCATCTTTCCCAACGCGAGTCCAAGACTCCAGCCCTTCATCAGACTGCTTGAAGTGGACCTGGATATCAGAACCTAGTACATCCGTAGAGTTTCCAGGGGCCCGATATTGCACGTTCATCACTCCACCGGGCTTGGCAGAGCTTATTGGTTGGTGTTCACCCACGGAACCTACTCCCTTCCTTACAGCACCATCTAGGCGCAATTGGGTTGAACCTTGAGGCAAAGGATGTCCCAAGGTTATGCGCTTACAAAGGGTAGGAGCAACAAGGCTGTTGAAGAAGTTAAAGAGTCGCTGGCAAATGCCAAGAGGATGAGAATTATTGTTCTTTTCCTGCATTGCTTTGCGAGTGCTGGAAGCAACCAATGCCAGAGAAAAGAAACAACTTCCGTCGGGGTTAAAAAAAAACAGAGCCGAAAGTGGTGTATTTAAATGCATTTGTATAGCTTGGTTGCACGACACGATTCCATGCTTTGGAAATGGGTAAACAAAAAGAGAGAAAGTGTGATAGGAACGGAAGCATTAATTCTTTTTTCTTTAGTAGACAAGGAAATAAAAGCTGATAGTAAAAATATCTGACGTAAATCTGCCTGATACCTTCAGCATCAGCAGGATGCGGAATTCTACCTTGCTTTCAACTCAGACATTCCCACAGGGCCTATATCTATATTATGTCAATTAATGGTAATGTGGGCCAGTAGAATTCAACGGTGTCTGCTAGCATATGTTTTAAGAAAGGACAAGCAAATGAGTTGATTCGTCTCAATCTTTACTCATTTTCATTTGGGATATGCGTGCAAGCACTTTCTCCTTTCACATTTTATTTCAAAAGATAAATATACTTGTTTAAAGGACCATATCTACGTACAGGGAAGGAAAAAGCTTCTTCCAAATGATGGAGATGAGTTGATTGTGATTTATCCAAATGCAAATGGGTACTATTTATTTGTCTGTCTAATCTTGTTTAAATTAGATCATATTAAACATATATGTGTTGAAGCCCGTGTGAGAGGCAATGTTACACACTCACATATGTTACAGGTATTTCTCAATAGGCAATTAATTATTTAATATTTTATTAAGCTTAGAGTGTGTAAAGTATATTTTGGGGTGCTTATAGTCTCACATTTTTATTAATTATTTAGCTAAATTTAACTTTAAGAGATAAAAATACAATTTCCTTTCATTATAATTATTACAAGGCATTGAAAACATAGCTGTCAAGCTAGCAAGTGACATTCATCAACTCATCAATTTGGCATCTTAGATGAGTAGTGCTCGGAAGCTCGATGCTATGATCATTGTTTGTCAATCCCAAAGAGTTGATGCTCAACATATCTAACAACTTGTATGAAATAATTATATTCATTCATAGATATTGAACTTGACTATACCATTAAAAAAAATACTATTAAACTTGATTATTTTCTCATATTTCTTGTTAATAAACCAATCGTGAGATTTAAAACAAAAACGAAAAAAGGAGTGGCATGTCCAGCCCTAATCAAATGTACATGTGTAATATACTTCAACTGTGACTGGATTTGAAATATTTTTAAGGGTTACTTACAAAAAATGATTAAAATTAGGGGATTTTATTAAAAAATCATTCATTTTTTAAAAATTTTGATATCATAATCTATCCGTCATTAGATACTTGATAAAGATACTATCAGACACTGTTGGATGTAATCTATCTTAAAAAATCCAATGACAAACAACTATCAAACACTATTAGATGTTTTCTATCGACAAAAATCTGATGATAGACAACTACAAAACACTGTTGAAAGCCAAACACCTGACTATCAGATGTGGTTTATCACCGAGCTTCTTATTTCGAACACTATTGGACGTCGAGCAAAATGCGATATCAAATATTATTCAAGAGCTTGTTATTTTTCAAATGTCCCATTGGATTTGGTCATCTTTCGATTTTCATTTTTATTTTTTTTAGATGAACTAGATCTATATCCATGATATCGTATTTAATTTTCCATATAATTTATGACATAAGTTATGAAATATTACAATAAAATATATAAAATAATTGAGAGAAAATCTAATATGTAATATTGTAGATTGTGATGTTAGATATAATCTTCATATAAAAGTTAATTAATCTAACAATTTAAAAATTATGTTGTGCAACATATATCTTATAAAACACTTAATTATCATATTTTATAAGGTATGGATGGTGTACACTATTAAGTGATTATGTATATATAAAATTGTGGGTTCATTTATTCATCCTAGAATGTATTAATTGAATAAATATTATCCATCTTTACTGAAGTATTTTCATTCTAATGATAATCTATTAGAAAGATTATAATATATACTCAATAAAGAGTGACACTATCTCACTTATGATGTTATATTATTAAGGGTCAGACTATTAAGATTTAATTTTTTTACTTAATTTCATACATCTTTTTATCGTTATTGATTTACTATAATCTATAGGTGCGAAAGAGAAATTAAAAAGTGAATAACTTGAGTGATTAAGTGATATAATATTTAAAATTTTATTGTCTACTATAGTTATGTATTTATTATAATTAAGAAAATAAATTAATTCATAGTTACATCTCTTAATCCTATATAACAAAAAATATATAAATTTATATTGAACCAATAAAAAAACTAATAATAAAATCATTTTAACATTTTATTATTTTCTTACGTCAAGGATGATAACCGATAAGATAACTTCAGAATTGGAATCATTACTAATGGAAATTGGTTACTTCCTTTAGAATTAGGAGTCAAATAATAATAACAAAAGAAAGGAAGGACGATTGACAGGCGCAAGGAGTAAGTTGAAAGCATTTTTGCTGAGAGTTCCATCCATCACTGGCATATCGTCGAACAACTGATTGGTGATTGCGAAGCCAAGTCACTCTCTCTCTCGTACTTCCTTTCATGGATTTCTTCAAGTCCGTTTTCTCCGATGATCCGGATCCTCATAGCCCCCAACCCGAATCCGAATCTTCCAAGACCAACAATTCACAGCAAGTTGATAACCCAGATCCGAATCCTCCACCAAATCCTCAACCCATCAGCGCTGCCGGCGGCTGGAGCCTCGGTGGTTTCATCAAAACCCTAAGCGTTAAATCCGAATCTGTAATCGAAACCTATCGTCGCGATCTGCAGGAATTCGGGACGGGTCTGAAGAAGGAATTGGAGGTGGCCCAGGGATCGATAGGGACAGTGAGTAGCGCCATTGATGAGTTTGGAAACTCCGTGTTGAAAGGGACGGCCCAGATCATCTCCCATGGTAAGGACGCAATCCTTGCTGTTGATCATGAATCCGATTCATCTGATAATAATTATAGCAGTAGTCTGAATAGTAGTGGGCAACAGAAACCCTACAGTCGTTTTGATGCTCAGGTTCGCGCGATCCAGGGAGATGTAAGTACGTATTATGAGGAAGTTGACGATTTGGATGACTATAAGAAGTGGAAATCTGGGTTTGTTTTGGATGATGTTAGTGAAGAAATTGAAAGCTTATTTGAAGAAAATGGGGCTATGGAGAGTATATACAAGAGGGTTGTGCCTAATAGCGTTGATCACGAAACATTTTGGTCTAGGTATTTTTATAGGGTGTTTAAGCTCAAGCAGGCCGAGAATCTGAGGGCTAGTCTTGTAAAGAGAGCTATTTCGAGGGAGGAGGAGGAGGAATTATCTTGGGACGTTGATGATGATGATGATGATGGTGAGGGTTGGAGTCAGGGTAATTTGATGACAAAAAAGGATGGCAAAGAAATTGAGGATGTGGGTAGAAAAAATTCGGGGAATACTGTTGGTGAAGAGGCTAATTTTTCAGTGAAAAGTGACTTATCCGAAAACAAGGAGTTGGGTGAGAAAGTGACTGAGAAAACTGTAAACAAGGAGTTGGAGTTGGGTGAGAAAGTAACTGGGAAAACTGTAAACAAGGAGTTGGAGTTGGGTGATAAAGTGACTGAGAAAACTGTAAAGCAGGATATTTTGAAAGTTGATGGTGAGGGAGAGAAGATTTCTAAGTCTAATACAGATGAAGTTAGTAAGGGAAGTGTTGCAAAATCATGTAGTGAAGATGTTGTTAATGATAAAATGGGTATAGAAAAGAATGCTGGAGTGAAAGAGGAAGATTCAGGATTGAAGTCAGATGACAAAGTGGCTTCTATGGATAAGGGAGAGACTGGGGAGTCTAGCAAAGATAGTGACCTTTCAATAGTCTCAAGCCAGCCCTCTATGCCTGAGGAAGAAGACCTTGGGTGGGATGAGATTGAGGATCTTAGCAGCATTGACGAGAAGAAAGTAACTAATGCTAGGAGTCCAAACAGAGCTGACTTGAGGAAGCGGCTCAGTGTCGCAGAAGAAGAGGAAGACTTGAGTTGGGATATTGAAGACGATGACGAGCCAGTTAAAGCCTGATGCAACCTGATTCTTAAGTTTATAATTTTTAGAATTTATTGAACTCTGCCCTTGTAGCACCATACTTATTTCTGTAAGTGTTATGTGGGACGTGGAGGATTTCTGCTTTCTTAAATGCTCGGTTTAAATGCAAATATCATCTATGATTTTGTATCTTTATATGTGTAATGGAATCTAATATGCCTTATTAATAGCCCTTCGTTTATTTGTTAATACATAATCTGTAGATTTATATTGTAAATTGATTGTTTGTTGTCCATTACGCTTGCTGTTTGCAGTCAATATTTTCATAGCCTCCATCTTCTGTTGGATGCTTCTATATATTGCTAAAATTTAGCGGCCATTTGACTACTGAGTTTTAAGGGCTTCATTTTGAACTTGATCGGGTGGGAAATATTATTCTGGTAAATGGACTAAGTTGATACCATATCCGAGTTGTATGCTGCAGATTATCTTATTATAATTGATACAAAAGTAGTATTTAAGGGAGCCGTGGACGTTCTGCAACATACCTAAAAGTTTCTTTATACTAGCTATCAAGTGGCAGGGTGGTGCCTAATGTTGCGGATTATCGTATTTCATCTCACAGCGAAAAGTTTTCTAGTTCTCCTGTAAGTTGACATCATTCTTGGCATGTTTATGGTTATTGCATAAGTTCAGTGTTATATGTCCTGCCATCAGCGGAAATGAAATGTTAATCATTACCAAATTTCATAAAGGCCATCAACACCTGACTGACATAAGTGCGATAACACGAACTTCAGGCATTATTCATCGAAGTATATTCAACCAATAAGAAATACCAAATATAAAAGATCGATATAAATAACTGAACTTAATACAAAATTCTGCCTCGATTTAGAACTAATTCACATTCCTTAAAATACTTAAAAAGCTCAACTAAACTCTAAAGCCTAACATGATTGGCATCCAAGAAAAAAGTATACCAAGGAAACAAGCAGAAAACAAAAATGAAAGAACAAACTCTACTAACAGAACTTGAGCCCTGTTTGTACAATAAGAAATGCTCCTTAAGAGCATGAAGTGAACAAGAAAGATACATCCATATTGCTTCAGCGCCAGGACTAACTTGACTGCCTCAGCATCGATTGCTTGAAGCAGACTCTGCTACCACGGTTTCAACTGGAGTAGGTAATGCGAGAAGTCGCCCTTTTTGAGCACGTGGTGGAAGATGCTTCGAAGGTTTTCTTGATCCCACAGTCCAGGGCAAGAAAACCCCAGTACCGCCGCGAGGCATTGTTTTGGGACTCATCACCATAGGGCGTACCGGTGTTAGCATGACCACTGGGGCGCGGAGGACTCCCCATTTGGGCATCACATCAACTGCCTCGTAGCCACTGGCAGCTCCATTAGCCACTGTATATGGGCTTGTGATGCCTGGTTGCCATAGAGCCATGGCACCATTCAGAGGACTAGTTGGAGTAGTTGGCGGTGACTGGCTTTGGTTGGAGTCTGGGCGGACTCGGAAGAATGTGATGCTGACTCTTCTGTTAGGAGATGGGCACATGACATGCCTTGCCGTATCAGCACTATTCCCTCTCATGACTAAGAGTGACCTGCAATTTTTAGGATTACAGATATTATAGCGCTGGTGATGGAGAGAACCTTATGGGAATGTAAAATAAAGATCTATTTGTAAACTGTTATTCACCAATTAAGATTACACTAACTTATGAATTTCTGTCCCTCGAAGTTTGGCATCTCAAGTTAGTTACTAGATGCACCAGATTCTGAAGGACCTGCAACCTCCCTCCCTTAGTTACTTTCTATAATTCTTTTTTAAGTCTGACATAATCTTTCAATTTAGTAGATCACTTCAAAAATTTCTAATACATACCCTTCTTTCAGTGAAAGCATAAGTGGACC
Source organism: Bursera cuneata (assembly GCA_026212285.1). Classification (NCBI taxonomy): domain Eukaryota; kingdom Viridiplantae; phylum Streptophyta; class Magnoliopsida; order Sapindales; family Burseraceae; genus Bursera; species Bursera cuneata. The sequence goes on from JANLJB010000784.1 coordinate 11,505, forward strand.
TTTGTAGTTCCCTTCGTTATCACTCACAAGACTACGACCAAAAGCCATTCCTGATTCAGACAGGACTAGAGTAGAGATAGGTTGGTCCAAATGAGGTGGTTTCAGAAAAGGTTGTGAATATTCACCCTGAAAAAAATAATATTAATACAAAACTTTTAAGTATATCTCAAATGAGATATAGAAGTATGATAATGCAGCAAAACAGAAGTTTACCTCATCAAAGAAGTTTATGATGCAACCATTTGGTTTTTTGTATTCTGGTATTAGTTGCCATAGAACCAAATGATCAATAACGGATTGAAAAAGGGCTGGTATTGGTTCTAAATTATCTGCAAGAAAAACGCTCTATCAATAAGTTGTGATTATTTGACCTCCAACACCACAATTATGTCTTACCCAGTTGATTGTTATTGGCCGCTTCTTCTTGTATGTGTCTAAAAATTGGAACACCAAACTGAATCAGCTCCCTCCTGTTTCCCTTCATCTGCTTGTTGAATAAGATAAAAGTCTCACCTATATCCACGATCAAAATTTTTAGGTTATTGTGAACAAATATTAATGTCTAGCTTATTACTTCATGACATTTAGACTTGTCATATCAGCCTAATAATTGCAATGTTATGAAATTTTAATAGCATGCATAAAATTTAAAATAAAAATATTTAGCACAAATACGAAATAAAATAAAATTTTAATAGCATGCATAAAATTTAAAATAAAAATATTTAGCACAAATACGAAATAAAATAACTCAATAGGAGTACAATAAGTGAATGCAATGCAGTATAATTATCAATATGAAAACAAATAATGGCTATCTGTGTTCAAATTTTCATCTTAATTATCTAAAAACATGCATAACTAAAGTCATTAAACGACAAAGGTTTTACGTTTTTACCTGAAAGTTCTCCGTTCTGGCCAGCAAGCCGGAGTTCATTCACATAATCGGTCAACATAGATAGCTCTGAATCGGTGAAAACGTCCTCATATAACTTCAATCCTTTCACAACATTTACCTGCCAGTTGCAATTGTCTGTCAATCATAACAGACCATATAACTTTCGTTTTTTTCCCTAAAAAAATCATAGGCTATCAACTCTATGAAATCCCTCCTGGAAAGTATTTATTTTTAAATTGTGAAAGAAGAACTCGCCATATGTCCTTTCACTTGCTCCTTGGCAGTGAATCCTTTTGTCAACTTAATTTGGGAACGTCTTCCTTCGCATTCTTCATGGTTTGAACATATCTCAATATTTTCAAAAGTGGGCTGCATTTCTTGAGATCCTGCATTACAAAAGAAAAATGAAATTTAACTAATGACTCACAAACAATTGATTATTGGAGATGGTATAAATACAGCCAGATTAGCAGCTGCATGGAAGTTTCAGGCAACTTTTCGGAGTGATATTTCATGAAATTCACATTAAACGTAAAATCATAACCAAGAAATAAATTCACATTAAACGTAAAATCATAACGAAGAAATAAATTCACACGATGTTAGATTTGCTAAAGTAAAAATAGTTTTTCTCGTAGAAAATTAAAGCAAAAGAAAAAATTGGAATTTAGCTATGTTTTTTGACGCATAATTGAATGTTCTTTAATCCCAATCCCGACACAAGTCACACAACCTGACAGTCCTCACTATAAAAGCGGCAATAATCAACTAGACAGAGGTGAACTCCAACTCTCTTGCGATCTTATAAAAATAAAAAGCACTAGAAATTTCATAAAATACACAATTCAATACAAACTTTCGGACACAAAGTTATAGAAAATTAAAAAAAAAACTGTTTTGTATACGCCCTTAATTTGACAGTGTGTAAAATCTTAGGCCGGGGAGTCTGGGATTGGCTATGCTCAAAGAGCAATCACCTATATTATAATGATACTTTTTAATGCGTCTATTTATGACGGTTTAGAAGACGACGAAAGTTTTGCTGTCAATAGTACTACCAGAAAAGGGACAGCAAAACCAAGTACAGCATTGTACTAGATCCCGATCTTGAATCAACTAATTTGACTACCCAAACACCACTTTTGTCCTCAATTTCCAAACTTTCATTGGATCGCCCACCGGAGTTGACACATTAACTAGGCCCAGAAAAAAAGAGAGTCGACCCAACCACGAGTCTAATTCGTCTACGGAATTAGCACTAAACATGTCAAAACGTCCAAACACAACAACCCATGAAAAAATCAAAGCTGGCGAATCCATGACGTCAGACTCTCAGATCAGACGGTTCGGCCTGCACCAAATGCAACTAAATCATTGCACACACAACGAGGCACCCCCTATCAACGTAATAGTATTTGCTACTCCCCAAACTAATTGTAACACTGGATACATCCAAACCTTTTTGCCCACCTCGAAATCCCCAACCACGCTTCTACCTCGGGAAAATACCAAGAAAAATTATTTTAAATTACATTTTCTCTTTTAAAAAAATCAGTAAATCGAAGAAATCATTTTCTATTTTGAGCAACCTAACTAACATTTAAGGGCTCGATCGTCAAAACGACATCTATCACTATCTAACTGAACGTTGAATTCAAGGCCAAATAAATTGATAACGGAGGTTTGAATCTCAGGTTCGGTAGGTGGAAAACATGGTTCCGTTTGGCTCCTGAGAAAATGGAGAAAACATTAGAATTCTTTTTATTTTTTATTTTTACTGTTTGTTTTTATATATAATATATATTAATAATAACTCGCGAAAAGTAGCTTTTAACTTTCAGCCAGCACTCAGCAGATCAGAAATGAAATTAATTAATTTCTACTTAAAGTTAATTCGTTAAAAAAAGAAAAATTTGAACCAAAATTGGTAGCTATCATCATAACCAGATAGCCACTTATCTCTCCTCGCATTATGGAGAGTCAAATCAAGGAAAAAGAAAAACGTGTAAAGAAATAACTTTTTGAAACTGAGAAAGAAATTATTTCATTACAGTTGGGTTACGAGTTCAATTGGTAAAACGAACGTGAGAATCAAAATCAAATTCAGACAAATGTAAAAATATCAAATTTGATTCATGGAAAAGTATACTTACCTGAATCTGTGATATCACTGTTGGGTGAATCATCCTCATGATCGACTGCAAACTTTTCCTCACTTTCCGTCATTTCCTTGTCATTTTCCAACACTTTCTCTTCTTCCAAACACTCTTCAATTTCATCAACCTTCTCCTCATCGCCACCACCTTCCTTCTCATCGCCGCCACCTTCTTTCTCCTCAGCCACTTTACGTAGCTCCATCGTCACCTCGGCAATCGAGTGGTACTTCTGCATCTGCAACACCGAGATCCAGTTCAACCTCCTCCGGTGAATAGCGGCAAAAACATTCTCGTATTCTGATCCTTCTCCTCCACCACCACTCACCTGCGCCAGGTGACCACAAAGAGCGTCAATTATCGCATTTGCCGCCGCGAATTCACCCCGAAACCATGCTAGGATCGCGTCCTTTGCAAATGAATCGGACATCATCATCAGCGGTGGCGATGATTGCATCGGCATCACTCCAGCGGCCCCCAGGGCTGGCGCTCGATCCATCGGCGTTGCTAAACCGGCCGCCATCGGCATCACTAGTACGTTATAGATTTATGAACTGTATTTTAATTTATATTCTCTGCTCTATTTTTAGGTCGGAAATATCGGGAATTATCGCGTTTTGTTATTTCTATACGGCAGAACCAGTTCAAGTGGAAAATATAAAGAAATATCAACAGAACCAGTTGAATTGGAAAATATAAAGAAATATCGGGTAATTTAGAGGTTTTGAGATAGAGAGAAGAGAGTTAAAACAAAAGGGCTTGGTCAGAAGAGCGATGGGTTTTTTTGGTAGATTGAATATATATACTGGGGGTTAGGGACTTAGGGGTGGCATGTCCGTACATATGGGGGACCATGAGATGACATGGCAATTCTTTTTGGAAAAAGTGTCGACGTGGCAAATTAAAATGAAGGTTTGTTTTAGAAGAATGGTTAGGGGCGAGGGTGGGTTTTCCAAGGGTTTGAGAGTAAGGTACGAGCATAATTACGAAAATGGACTTCCTGGCCATGGACCAAAATTTGTAGGTTTTCAATTAAATGATTTGCGTATTTGACACGTGTGAAAATCGGAACGGCGAGCATTTCCATGCTGAGTGTTAGGCATGGAACTTTTGGATTAAATTTTAATCATGGTTGTTGCCCCATACTGATGCGTCCACCTTTAATTTCCATACGTATGCTTCATGCCAAACCGAATTAAATCAACCATTATCATTATGAATTGCATGCAAACTTATTAATAAATTAAACTTCTTTATATAGATTATACAGGAAAAACACATTAGCAATTTTCAAATTGGTATATTTTAAAATTATAAATTTTAATCATATATTTATATATAGACAAACAGGTGATATTGTATGATTGCAAAGAGTATAACGACAACTCATCGATAATAAAAGAAGCATTATTTAAGATATCCCACCTCGAAAATACTTATTGGTCATTTATGTTCATAATATAAACTTAAATGAGGACCATTAAAATGTTACTCTCCAAAATTAGATTGACTTGTCTTTATTCAAAATAAGACTAAAGTTCTTGGTTATAAGTTGGAATATTCGGTAAAGAAGAAGGAATCGTGGAGCATGGTTAACGTTTATAATTTGAAAATGCATTAAGACTTCATAATGTAGACTGCACGCCCAATCAATTAGTTGGCCTTAGATCTAGAAGCAAGCAATTAAATATGTATTATTTTATTTATACAAGTTATTAACGAGGTGATTTTCAGGTGGGTCTAAAAGACAAATTAATAAATATCTACTAATTAACATAATTAAAAATGTTAATTTATTTATAATAAAAATATGAAGAACTGTTGAGAACAGAGAAAGGTGGCTTTGAGATGTAAAGGAGAGAAAGGGTAAAAATGTGAAAGAAGAAAAGAAACAATGGAAGGGAGGGTTTAAGTGATGACATCGACATGGACAAGAAAGGAAAGGGCACGTGTCAGGGGCCCAGTTTTGATGATGAGAGAGGTTCAGTTGGAGGGTGGGGTCGGTAAGAGATGAGCGGGTGAAGTGGTGCTTCTAATCTGGTGTTGTTGGCTAATACTTGTAGACGACGAGAGGAAGGGATGGTGGTGGTGGGGGACCCAACGAGGAAGGAGAGAGTGAGAGTGAGACAGTGTCTGTCTGACTCTCAGGAGCCTGTGAGTGCGTTGTGGTTCGTCGTGGCCACCCAAGTTCTTCCGCACATGCACACGATGCCCTTGCCGCCACTAGCACAAAAGACAGACACTTACTCAGCTCGGCTTGGCTTTTCTTTCCCTCCAAAGTTCTTGTCAAATTAACTCAGTTTTCCCGTAATTGCTTATTTGGATATTAATAATTTCAATAAAGAAAGAGTTGTCATGTTTTTTTCTTTTGTTTTGTTATAAAGCTTGGAAAAATATGTATATATCAATATATTATTCTTGTTTATTTCAATCTTTGCAAGGGAATAAAGAGAATTGTACGAACTATGAAAATTCACATAGAAATTATTTGTCTTATTTTTATTTTTTAAAATTGTAGATGATATTATGTGATTGTTTTAAGAAATATCTAAAACATATTCTTGTTCAACCGAGTTCCCAACATCGACAAACAGGCACATGCCATGCTCCAGGGATAAGCAACATCCTACCAAGATCAGAGAATCTATCTACCAAGATGCATAGACACGAAATTTGATATGCTCACCTTTCAAATCAAGTTGCCAATGGCAATAAATGATTAGGCTGATATATCGATCAACCGATATGAGAATCGCATTAACAAGCGACAAAAGAATCGATGGACAGTAATCCATGTTGATTGAACTAGTCCTAAAGGGCCTTTCCGACCCAAAATCTACTGAGATGGCGCACAACTCAGTAGAGGGCTAACACCCCTTTCGATCGCAAATACCGATTCATGCCACTTGATGAAACTAGACAAACAACGCTTATGTCACCAAAAGAGTAAGGCTATAAAAATGTAACTTCGTTGAACCATATAATGACAAGTTAATACAAAAATATCTACAAAAAGCTCTCATCTCATTCATTTTTGGCAAATTTCGTTCATCGCTTTCCCCATTCCTTGTTGTCATTACTCATCATCTTCATCTCTTACTTCTAGTTATCACCATCACTGCCAAATGCCCTCAACAAGTTCCCTGTCAATACTTGGCCATCCTTTTTGTTGTCAGCTTGCATGTAAAGCTAGTGAGCTCATTTTCTTGCTTTTTTCCTTATTTCTCACCATTTAAACCGATACTTTTACTAACTTAAGCGTCAAAGGTTATTGTAGGTGAGAAACCTGGCTCTCCTTGACCTATTTCTCTCTTTGTAGCTCAGTTCCGGGAGTTGGATCCTCTGAAGTCTTCAAAAAAAATCAGGCAGTCGAAGGAAAGTGAATAGGCTTCACTAGTTGGCCTTCCCAAGGTAGCTCACCTCATCATTTCTAGTTTCTGAAGAAGTAATCCTTATGTCAAACGTCATCAGAGTGTAGCAAGTTTATTTGTCTGTCTGACACTTCTGTCAGAAGTCATCAGACTTACCCAGTTAGCTTTGGAGAGAAGCAACCTGCACACTCACATAAACCCAGGTGTCAATCATTTTTCCTAACATAGTCAGAGCTCAACTTCGTGTAAATCATGAGGCACTCTCAACTGGATCGACACTCTTTCTCAGGCCTATTGAGACCATCCTACGGATATCGCCTACTGAGACCTACCTTCCATTACTAAGACAACTTCGCTCCCATCATCCTGATATCGAGGTGCCGTCTATAGTGTTCCATGTCCAAGAAATACTTTGTCAACTCATTCGCAACCACCTTTTAAGGGCGTTGCGATCATTTCCTCATGTCTAGCATACACGTGTCTTTTAATTTAATTGGTGTAATTTTCCCATATCAACAAAAATAAATATATGAGTTGTTCTCTTTAAATGGAACAAAGGCAAAGCATCTTGAACTACAGGTAGAGTATGTCACTCTTTAGATTATTTATTAGTTAAAAGCTTTATGAGTCACTTTCATGAATCTATGGTAAAATGGAGAAATTTTTTTGGGCATTAAAAGATGACAAAACCTTCTCACCATCCCCTTTAAGCAGACGAATTTCTATCACTAGATTGGCTTTACCGCTTTAGCTTTATAGGATTCTTATACATGGTTGACAAGCAGAATCAAAATAAAGGTAGCTACCTGCAGCTGGGAACAAACACTATTACAAAACTTATGTGGCTAACTTTGAAGGAAGTACCATCAAGCAACCAAGCAAGCAAGCCAACGGGCAAAGCTCCCCAGTTAGTGGGTTCCACTTTGCACAGACTCAAAGTCAAGTGTGCACATGAGACTGAGAGGTCCATCATCTATGCTCATTCAGCTCCTTCATAAGTGTGCCACTTAGATTGAGACTTTCTCATCAATCGTGCCCATACACCTCTCTCTAAAGTCAATTTTCACTTATTATTTCAATTACAACTTTGCATGAATATGTGAGAGCATCAATTTCAAGCATATTTAATGTGTAACCAGAAATGTCTATTATTATCATTAATTCAGATTCTGTATAATCTTCTTATTCCAATTTTTCATAAATAAAGATAAACTATATGATAATTATCTACCCCTAATTACAATTAATATTAAGAATCCAACCAAGAGGGAAAATCCTTATCAAATAAAAACTATAAGCCAATGTGGTAAAGGCCTTTTTCTCTCTGTCATATACACTTTTGATGTGCTTGTGCTTTACTTTCTATGGTGTTCAATAATTTTGGACGGTCGAGAAGCATCGAGATGACTAAAGAATCTTATTCATGGACCATCAAAAATAACGAGATTAGATGAGAACTTTTTTCTGGTCTTTGTTTAGTTTTGGTGTCATATGCTCATCTGAATGGCACAGGAACACCATTCTGAATAGACAAATATGCCAGGTGGGTTCATCACTACCCTTCAAACCCATTATAAAGTTGGAAAGCTAAGTAACACAAAGGAACAGGATTCCTTCTCTCATTTGTATAATCGTTAAGCCTAATTATTTGGCTTTTGAAAGGGAAGTGTAACTGCACTTGCCATTTGGGTTTCCTTTTTCCATCATAAAAAGCTATCTAATTAAAAGCAAAATGTTAGAGATGAGATATGCTATATCATATCCCTCCCAAAATTATTTTATGCACACAACTCTCAAATCAATTTTCTTCTTTTAGTTAAATGATTCTCGATAGCTAGCTTTTTGAGATTCTGTTCTGGGTTCTGTTAGGTTTGAAGCTTTCAGAGAAGATTTTATCCTTTTTGGGGCAATGAAATTGAGAAGAAATATGAAATTACAACAAGCATTTTATGAGTTCATTTATTATGCGGTGGGAGGAAGGTTTGGCTGGGCATGTTCTAAAATAATGTTGTTAAATAAGAGTGATGTAAACGCATAACTGCACTACCCGTGGCTGTGGATTGGTGGATTTTTTATATGATTATTTGTCATATGCAATGTTTTGTAGCGATCTAGCATAGCATATATTGCATGTAAGTTAGGTTTTGTGGATAAAAAAGCAACTTAGCCGACACCCAGTAGCATGGGTTTTCCCTTATAAAATGTTCACTTTTCAACACTTTTTTAGATTTGAAATCGTCAACTGCGAGCATCGGGCTCTTTTATTCATCCCATCATCGATGGCTTTGATTAAAATCTTTTTCAACTACTTGGCTTTAATTTCGTTGCCATGAAATTTCAGAATAAATAAATAAATTAAGTATGAAAGCGCTGGCAAAGCCAATACATGGTTTAAGTTAGTCACGAGAGGAGAAGCAAAATTTTGTACAAACTCCGTGACCTTTTTCAACAAATAAACAAATGTTCAAGTCAAACATCAGGTGAAAGGACAAGCCATTCCTCATGGGATGCTTGAGAGTTCAAAAATTTTAATGAAGTTGGTGAAGATCAAGTCATATATATATATATATAAATATATAAGATGCTGTGAGTGACAGTAGTATGTTAATTAAAAAAAAAAAAAACTGAGATTGACTTGTCCTCAATCAATTCGATTTGGCTCCTCAGCATACTCATATGATATTTGAGGCGTGCATGCAAATGCAGTGCAGTAATTGACCTTATTAATTAGAATTCATTTTGGTGAGAATTATAAAACCCACCCACACCCAGCTGACATTACCATCAAGGCCGCTTAAGTCCTCTTCTGTTGATGCCAAATGACAACAACATTCTGCTCATTTCTTATATTGATTAATAATGAATTTGTTCCCAGCAAGGCCATGCCCAACATGTAACCGATGATTGTTAGTTGTTGTTGACCCCTGTTAATAAAAACTAAATAACAAATCGTCATGCCGGTGCTTAACTTAAGTGATTAATCACGCCTGCTAGCCAGGACTTTTGTATATTTTAAGAAATGGAAACACAGCTCTGCTTATAACTAAATTAAAAAGGAAGCTTAAAATTAGCGCTAATCATGTAACTAATCATAATATTCTAGTGTTGCAAATCTAGGTAGAACCCAATTTGATTTAATCTAACTCTCTTTTAGTTTATACTTAAACGTTCAAATTTCCAGGTTTGTGCGGTTACTATCAGGTATCCCGCCAGAAAGTGACGAGAAGGATCATCAATTTGTTGAGGCTGCACTGCATGCAATGAAAGAAACAAATATTCCTAAAAATAGTTATTTTGTTTTCTATTTTGGGGAAGATACAATATCAGTTTGTTGCTTTCATCAAAGATGGTTGTATGGAGTGACCTTCTCCTTTCATCATGCTTCACCAACAACATTTCTGTATATATAAATGTATGAATCTTGTCATATAGTAGTTTGATAAGGCCCCATTAATCATGAAACGGCTGCTAATTAGTAAGAAGAAGTGAATGGGGATCGTGCGTGCATGCCATCAGATGCCGCATTGCAAGGTCAGTGTTTGATATTTATATTTATTAATTATGTACAAGTAGTTAATTAATTTAGGCCAATTAAGCTGGCTCTACTCTTTGAGAGCCCCCAAAGGATCACCTCATGTACCACCATTTTTCAACTCTCTGCTCGACTCTTGGCTGTCCCTGTTATATCATCACATCATTGTGTTATTATTTCTAAATCATTTTACAACTCTTTGGGATTGTTTTTGTTTTGATTTAATAATAGCTTTACAATGTTGCAAATGTTCTAATTTTAAAGAAGAAAGAAAAGGGTTCGACAGAGCCAGCTCTTATATTCGATGTCTACTAGAAAATTGTCATGTGATGTTTCTTACTTCTTAGATATTTTAACAAGAAATTAATTTAAATTAATATTAAATTTGGAACTGTCATTGCTGAATCATATTATATATATATCTATATATAAGGCAGGAAAACTTGAACACAAGTGTAATATGTTGTCTTATATTAGATACCATTCAAGTGGAACATCAAGGTGATTCCACCACAACATCCAAAAACACAACTTTTAACAGAAACGGCTAGCTTCCTGATACCAACAACAATAACTACAAGATCGACCCAGAAATCAAACCATTTTAAAGACGAAAACTATGTAGACAAACTGTACCAACACCAACCCTTTTGGTATATTTTATATTAAATGACAAATGAAACGCTTTGGAATTTCTAGATGCAGAGAGACAACGCCTGCAACACAAAGCTGTGATACGATACGACCCTCTTAATTTAACAGAGAATTCAATGCTAGTGTCACTAATTTAATTGCCTCTTTTGCAACGCTCTATTTATATTATATGTTCTCAGGTACTTGAGCTTGTACCATTCATGTGAAGTGAAAGAACAGAACAATTAATATCATTATAAAACATTTGCGAATTATCTCTTTCTTCCCTCGAGAGCCTTTGACTTGTACAAATTTGTAGAAGGGACATTGATATGCAGAAATCATATTGGGCCAAATCCAACTATAGAGTTGCTTGGGCTGGGTCCAGGTTATCCGTTACACTTAGTGTTGGATCAGCCCATTATTAGTGTCTTTAAGTCTATGATGTTTGGTCTGGGCTGTTAAATAAAGCCCAATGTTTGTTGTATCTCTAATGAAAGAATAATTTAAAAGGATATAATTGTTGCATCTCTCCTGAATTTCAGAACGGCCCATAATGTGGTCATTTCAAGTTCAAATGGCACTGCAATTAAGAAAATAAGTCTTGATATAATTGACCCCTACCTCAAATAATAAAAATGTTAATATTTTATACTTGTATTATGAAGAAATTAAATAGCACTACTAGGATTATCGATTACAGAATCATATAGGAAAAAAGATACACAACTATTATTTGTATTTTTCATTTTATTCGATCAATCCAATACTCAAATGAGATGATAAAGTCTGACAGAGATCAAAGCAAAATGAAGTGACATAAAATGATCCACAACATACAGAATGAAAACGGAAATAAGCTGGTAACCGGTGACACTTTGCTATCAAGAATCATATATGAAAAATAAACAAACCAAAAACAGGCTTCTGTTGAGCTTCTGCACACATACACAATAAAGAAGATGAATTACTGGCAATCACCCTGCAGCCTTATTCATAATATCATATCAAATCTTTGCGTAACTTTTGACGTTGTCAGTGCTTTTTTATTTAATGGAGTCACTCCTTCCGCCAACAAAGCTTGACATAGTTCTGATCTTAAGCTTAGCACGATTGATATAATCCGAGAAATGATCTTTATTGCTATTTTTATCTTCTCCTGCTCCACTACTCTTTCCATCATGACCGACATTCGAGGTAGCTCTAAGCTTAATGCCTGTACGATTAATGTAATCTGTGCATCTATCTTCAATACTTGCTCCCGATTCGCTACGTTCCATCCTCTTAACTTGAGGTGGTTTAGGTTCAATATTTGGCTGCCTGCGGTGATTTCCTGGTTGAGCGTTATGACTCCCAACCTTAGCCTGGGGTTTAACCTTTTCCACTGGAACATTATGTGATAGAGGTTCCGTCTTAGGTGCAGCAGTGGCCGCTTGGGCTTGGCCATTCTTGAACAGAGCTTGTAGTGTTGCTGGCTTAGCTTTCTCATTTTGGGGAGCATGCAGGCTTGAGCTGAAGGGTATTACTTCAGCTGCTTCCTTGTTTTTAGGTTTTTTGAGGTGTTGGGCAGCTTCTACTTTCACAATTGGAATAGAGAGTGGAGGAGGAGAAGTATTGGCAGGGACAGGAGGTTGAGGATGGTTCGAGATGCGACGAATTTTTCGGAAAGCAATAGCTTTGAAGAATTTCTCACAGGCACCAATGGGGCAGCTGCTGTGTTTCTTTTCCATATTGGTATGAATCAAAAGAGTCAAGTACCAAGGCAACTGCAAATTGTGAGGCTCAACAATTGGAGATTTATACTTGCACAAATAAGTGTAAAGAGAAGGAGGAAGCATAAGCAATGATATAATTAATAGTAAACAAAACAGCCCATTGTTGAATTCCCGCATGAAAAATTTGTGGAAAGAAACTTCGGCCAAGATTCCTAAAAGGGTAAAAGAAACAACTTTCCTCGTTTTTCAAACTGATGTGACGTTTGGGATCATATTCCTGCTTCTTTTTCTGTCCCTTCTACCCGTGAAACTCTAAAGTACAGCTTATAAAGCACTAATGATTTAGAGATTTTAAGTCTCTAGCTGTTCCACTCAACATGACAGAGTAGAAAGATGATGAGTAGCACAGTTAAGAGGACCTGAGAAGAACATAGAGACGGTATCAGATGCATTAATATTAGTGTCTAAACGTGACCTCTTGACAAATTCCAATTACACTATCTTCCGTACCCTTGAAAGCGTTGTGAAAGACTTGAGCTTCAAGGAAAGTTTTCTTCTCACATCATATTCCCTAATTAGTTCATACGCCATTTAATTTGTTAAACAACTTCTTATTAGAGCAGGTTCTAATCAGTTCATACCCCATTTGATTTGTTAAACAACTTATTTGTAAAGAAACAAATGCTAAGTGGATATGCTTCCTTAAGTCACCTAGATTCGACAAATCCTGGAGCTACAAAACACTTTTAACACGTCTGAATAGAATATCGACTTTATTAATGTCTCGGTTTCACACCACGGCATATCCTTCTCTATTTTATGTTTCTGGGGTCGCGCTTTCTTCAATTTGATGAAACAACCAACAATAACTGAAAATTCGAACCACCAAACTTCTAGTATCTTTTCTAAGAGGGCCTGTTACTCTCCACATATTTCGGGCTCTCCCCTGTAGGTTGTCGCCAATTTCCAGAATTGATAATGCTATAACTGTAGAACTGCTTAATTTGAGTCTTCGCAAAAAATAATTATTCTTCAGTGATTTTCTACATTTCCTATAGGGTTCATTCCTCTGTAGTGCCATTTGTCAGCTTAATTAATTATGATGGAATAATGTAGAAGATGCACATTTTTCAAAAGTTAAAAAAAAACAAAAAAAAAAAAAAATTATAGAGAAAATCTAAAGCACATTTTTGCTAGCACTCCTACATGGAGAGGAACAAACTTCCGAAATTCACAATCCCTAAAAGATCCATCTCCCTCTTAAGTACAGTCATCAAATTTTCAATTAAATTAGAAGTAAAACCAGTATTAACAACCCCATCAAAATTGCACCTAATGTTCTGGTTGCATAGAACAACAAATTCCTATTAGAAGATAATTAAGACTTTAATACATACACTGCAATAGAAAGTGGCAGCAGTCATGAACAAAAATATGGAGCACGTGCTTCAACTTCAAATAGACAATGGTAGTATCAAAAAATACATACTTTAAGATAGAAAAGACGACAGAAATGAACATATTCATATAGCACTGTCACTCACGTTAAAATAAAGGTTTGTTTATCGCTAAATCATCTACAAAAGAAGATCCCAATGGAGATTTTTGTAAGAGATTAATCACAGCAACCATGTTGGATTACGGATCATTTTCAGGCAGGTTGACGAAAATTTCTAAACATTTATATAGGACAATATGTTTGTTAAGGAATTTACGGAAAGATGTCTAAGAGATTGCCAATATGAAGAGAATTTTACACAATCAGAATCTTAAATTGTAAAAAATAAAGATTCTGATCGAGTGTTTTCATCTAGTACAGTTAATACTAAATCAAGGAAGCATAACTTCAATGCCTGAATGTTTTCACCACCTGTTCAATCCTTCTCCGGCAAAGAGGACAGTTGGTCAGGTGCGAAGAGCATGCCGTACAACAACACATATGACCACACCTGCAGATCATTAACGGTGCTTAAAGTGCTGCACAAGTCAAAATCTCAATAAAAATAAATAGAGTATCCACAAATTTAGCCTTCTCAAACATATAAGCAATGTAGTCTACATCAATAAATAGAATGATATCCAGCAAGCTTACGGGACAAAAACAGCATTGTACTCATGCTCAAGGCATATCACACATATATCTGGCATTATACGGTCTCTCTTAGTACTATCTGATCCATTCTCAGCTTTGCCATTGGAACCTGAAAAACAGGTGCAACATTAGGACTGGATCATAATTAAAATAAAATTAAAAAAAAAAAAAGGTTAAGAAAAAGTAAGCAATTACCTTCACTATCTTGCCCTGACCTCTTGGTTGCGGCAGCAAGAACCCTACATGAGCGAAGCTCAGAAAATAAGAACTCAGAGGAGAGGGCTTGCATCACTATAATGATAACATTAGCATACATAACAATTTCCTGATTTTAAATGATTGAAAGCCTACTTATTGGTAGTTCCCTAACTTGAAATCATCAAACAACCTATCTAAGGCCTTCCTTTGACACTGGCCCATTATGTGAATAGATGAAATGCAAAATTCGTTCTTTTTGATAGAATGACATATTTTACTGCATTGAAAGATTATAAAATCATAGAGATAAATTTTCACACACACCAAAGATTAAGACCTCTTACAGATACCTTTTCTGCAATTCCTGACGGCGCCTTCTTTCCAAGATATATTGGATAGCACGCTTAGCAATCAGAAAAGCTCCAAAAAATGTCAAACCCATGGATGAATACTTATACCACCTGGTAAATACATTATCATTAATTTCTCTCTCTTTTCTCATGGGTTCAACTATGTTAGTTCATGAAGAGAAAAAGGAGAATGTATTGTGTGCTCATGCTATATACAACCTTGCCCATTTTCCGAGGTTTGTAATGAGCTCATCTATTGTTTTGGGAGACACATAAAAAGGCCCTTTGTGTGGTCGCTGAATCCGAATTGTTCCAATATCATCTTTCACTGCCTGACAACAAATTGAAGAAACAAAACATAAGTTAATAAACGAGTGAGCAACATGATTGCCAAACTTAGAGATATCGCTTAAATTTTGTAAACAAAGGGAAAGCAGAATAAATTATAAGTAGGAAAATAAATTTAATGCATCAATGTTACAAGACTCATAATTTTGGGGCAAGTGGAAACATTTTCTAAAACACACTGACAACGAGATCACTTGTACTAGCATAAATAATTGAAGTAAAAGCCCAATACTAAAAGCATTCTAGTTCTCCCATTTCATCACCTTATCTTCATTGTCTAACTCCAAATCAGTTAAGCTGTAGATGGTGTATCTAAAAGCTGGTAGTGTTCA
This sequence comes from Bursera cuneata, assembly GCA_026212285.1. NCBI lineage: Eukaryota > Viridiplantae > Streptophyta > Magnoliopsida > Sapindales > Burseraceae > Bursera > Bursera cuneata. Next base: position 27,127 of record JANLJB010000784.1, read on the forward strand.
ATTCCATCTGCGTAAAATAAATAAAAAAGAACATATAACTTCAAGCAATAAACCATGACATACCTCACCAACCACAGTCAAGGATGTACCAGTTGGAAGCAGTCTTTCAATACGCTTGACTCCGAGCATCTAAAATCATATACACCCATCAAATAAGCCTGAACCAGCAGCTTAAGCATTCATAACTTCATATAAATGAAAATACTGCAGAACAAGAAAAACCTTTAGGCCTTGGAGATAGTCTAATGTTCCACGTACAAGTGATCGTCCAGACTCTTCAAAGACTTCACTTCCAACAGTTAATACAAAACCTGTGGCACCTCGGGCGCCAACTACAAATGCACGACCAGTCCCATCGTCCTAATAAGGCATCAAAGAAACCATCAACAGGTCCTCTTAAGTCAAGCATTGGAATTAAAATACAATGTGTCAATAACCTTAAGACTACATGCATCTACTTCTAACAAATCCATTTCCTCAAACCAGTTATCCAGAAGAATAGTCTGTGTGAGAGTGTGTGTGAGAGAGAGAGAGAGAGAGATTCTCACCAGGTACCAAGGAACCTCTTTACTCATTGATAGCATTAATGCAGAATCTTGTATCCAAGACCCAGCATCATTGTGTTTTAGAAAATGTTGTTCAGCCTGCAAAACAAATGACCACAGATAATTACATCTGATATGAGATGGAACCTCAATCACTAATGCAACTTATGCTAGGGGGGAAATCCAATGTCACCGTTTCCTCCACTATCACGCCTCTCAAACCGCTATACTCGCTGCTAATTGGTGTCTCAGAGCCAACTCTTCCACAGACCGTAACAATGAGAGGCAGAACTTTACTTTCAGTATCAAGTAATTGAGCTGAAAGGTGAAAGAAGATAAAAATTCAATTTTTTGCAAGAAATTTTAGCACGTATACTGCCATTAACAACTAACTAAATCAGTTCCAACATATGTTTCATATGGAAGTGAATGCAAGCACTGTTTCTTCTGCATAAAGACTGGAACATAACTTTTAACCGCATTTATATAAATGTACCCGAAGCCCATTTTTCAAAATCAAATTTGGCCTTCTTTTCCATAGCATTTAGCCATAGAGAACACTTCTTCCATAGCAAAATCCGTGAATAAAATTACTACTCATCATATAAGGAATACGGATGGCTGGAAAAAAGGAAGGAATTAAAAATAAAACACCTAGACAACTTAGAGTGAATGATAGAGAACGATAGACAGTACTACCAGTGACCCTTCCACACATAGCTATGGAGTTCAGATTACTTAATTATATCGGGGGTACTACATCTGTGCATCTACATATAACTAGACCAACAAATTAACAATTGCTAATTGAAATGACAAACACAATAATACACTCGCAGAAAAACATTGAGTTGAGTTTCTTGCAAAAGATCATACCCAATTCCTTGAGCTGATTAACACGCGTAACCGCCTTCAGAACCTCCGCGTCCCTTCACCATCGCAGAACACACAAAATTGATAAACAAAATTAAAAAAAAAAAAAGAAATTAATTGAATTCATAAAATAAAAACTAGCAAAGAAATAGAGAAGTAATAGAGTTACCTGCCACTGCTCCTCCCGAGCAGAAAAAGCGCAGCTCCACTCAAGCAGCAACTAATTCCGCCCCACGGAATCATCCTCAACTACCTCTATCAAACCCTGATTCCTCAAATACTAGCAGAAACAATCTTCATGAGAACCGACAACAGAACGAAAACAAGCACCGCCGGAAAACGTACAAAAGTAGCAAAAACGCAGATTTTTGTTGCAAAAACGAAATCAATTAATGTTTTTCGTTTCACGAAAGAGAATCGGATTCGAAGAGTGAGAGGAAGGGTGAAGCAAGTGAGGAGGTGAGGTGAGAGAGAGGCAATATGTTGTGCGTGTTTCTAGGATGCGCAGAGCGTGTGAAGATGGCTTATTCTTCGCATCATTCTCCATCCACTATTATAAGCTTTATCTTTAGAATTAGATAAGTGAATTTTAACAATAAAATATGATTTTTTTTCTTATAATGAATAAATAGTTATTTTGTATTTAAAATATATATATATATATAATTAAAAAAATTTGTAAAATTATACTATTCGTCTAAAAACATATTTAAATTTTTTTTTAATCGATATAAAAAAATAATATAAAATTATTACTGGGCATCGACTTGGATATTATCCAAATAAATTGGATTTCTCTATTTGGCGTCATTAGTAAATAATTACTTTGATCTAATCGGTACCTGAAAAATATTATCCTGATACTCATCCTTCATGGTTTTTGTTGCTTTTAGTGAGAAGATGACAGTGAAGTAGTCGGTAATCGCAACTCCATAGACTAGACTAGAGAAGTGTTTATTGCAAAGAAATAAAGCCCACGCTTATCTTTCTAAGTTAAAACTGATCTGTTTACATCATCATAGCATTGCTAGAGCCTAGAATAAAACTGAATACAACACTTAATAGCTTATTTATAGTTTGGATCTGAGAAGAATGGCATTGTCACAGAGTTAGAGGTGGGAGAATCAGAGTAGTTTCCTGTTAGTATCTGCTCTGAAATGTGGCGATTTGCAGCTTCTGTATAATGATTTCCGTCCCAATTCACGTACTCGGCAGTGTTGTTGCATGGATTTGCTGTCACTTTGCTCCCATCCAGATTCTTAGTTTGGCCACAAGCAATCCGAGTATCAAAATTCAATGGTAGCCCACCATATCCACAGCAAGCAGCTAAAGGCTCCTTGAATCCTGGAAAACATTGATTGTGTAGGATTCAAGTAAATCAGCAGAGAGAAGTGAATTGGGAAAATCATTATTTTGAGACATAACAACTAGATAAAAATCATAAAATGACAAAGTGACAACCTACCATACTGGGAAAATTTTGAAATAAGGTCTAACTTTATTGAGAAAATGTCAACGTAAGTAACATTAGCTTCAGGAAATTCTTCCACAAACTTAGTACAGAAATCGCGAAGTTGCAGATTGAAAACATTAGCAGCATTATTGTGTGATTTAACGCATCCAAGCTGGTCCAGAGTCGATGAATTTTTCCCATACGATGCAATGATTCTAGGTAAGCACCCAAGGGGACCTGCGTTGTGAATCCAGAAGTTCCTTGCTCCCTCATCGTATAATTTCTGAAAGGCAAGCAGCGAAGCTTTTAGTATAATCATTAAGCTCTACTTGAACAAGTTTGAAATAAAAATTTAAATATATATTTATATATCTGACCTGAAACCCACCCTCAAATTGTGATAATATAGTTGGAATGAGCGCAAGTACTTGGTCTTCAGATTTTGAATAGAAGGCACCATCAAGATCGTTCTGACCCACATCAAACACGTAAAGGCCCTTCTTGAAATACTCTTCTGGGGGAAGATACTTCTGTAGTTTCTTATCTAAAACCAATTCGATATTTCAAGTCAGTGGTTTCACTAACATAATTGTTTTCCACACACTAACCTTGTGCCAAAACCTGGAATGCTGTAGTAATATTGCTAGTACCTTCTGCCAGTAATTGAAGAACTCGAGCCTTGAATCTGACAAATTGAGACACCTGAATATCAAAGGAAAAGGGGCAAGTTGCAGCAGCATTGGCTGGAAATATAGTTGCCCCTCCAGCCGCAAAATTACACCCAGATCGAAAATTAGGTGCTCCAACAGAGTCCAAGTATGGATTGAGAAATTGTTGGCCCATCACATCCACTGCAATAAACTTAAGAGCAAATTAATAAATGGCACATTGTAATATATTTTCAAGCAAGATGATGAAATCACCCGCTTCTAAGTTAATCAAAGTTACTTGTGCGATGCATTGACATCCTGGCACCACAAATATACATGAACGAACATACATCACAATAATAAAGAGTATTCCAAAATACTTATATGAAATAAGATGAGTCGTAGGTTGCGAGTATGCCAAGCAATATTATACATCAGTTACAGGTACATTGTCAATGACATTCAAGCGCCTTCATGGCACACATGCGGAGAGTTGAAACACATTACTCAGAAAGTCAATGATCAAACGGCCATCGCAGAATCGCCCAGAGGGCTCATGGAAGTAGGTTTGTCCATTAGGTACTCCAACCGGGAAAGCAACTCCTGCAACTAGCCCACCAGTGTCTGAATTTGAGTCGCCAAAGTTGAAAACTGCAGGATAACTGAAATTCAAAGAGCTAACAGTGAGCAGACATGGATAGATTAGGGCTAGTGTTTGAATAATAGTGAACTTTGGAGCCATAGAAAGTGAAAAAAGTTGGCTAGGACCCTGGCTCAAACAAACTATTATCAACCACCATAAAGTGGCTGGAAAGCAAAGATCTGAAGGTTGGTAAGAGATGAGTATCTTGCAAGTTTAAGCAAAGAAATAGAAAACAAATAGAAGAACACAAACATTTTACACATGTCTGCCATTTTAGCCTCCCGTGAGTGAATAAGCAATAAAATGAATCAATTCTTATAAAACAAAGGAAAGAGTCCAAAAAAGGCGTAGCTGTAGGTTATTAATTCCGATAACTCAGTTTTTATATTAGCGTGGTTCATTGTAATCCAAATCAGTATAGTGATATGGTAAGTTTATCCCATGCAAGTCTTTCTCCATCCCTACATATATACCACTAAAATCCTAATAAATTACCCTATCATCTACATAGAAGCTTTTGATTACTTATTGAACAGTTGTTATTTTTAAAAACAATTTTTTTATTTTTTACTATTAAAAAATTATATATAATTAAAAATCAAAATCAATTATTTGAAGAAGTGTTTTTTTATTTACGTAGATAGAATATTAATTTGAATTAATTTGTGATCAAAATTTGTTGAAATTTTAATCATCTCCATTTAATATTCAGGTTCCTTGCTTAGTTTGGTTCAAATAACATAAATAATATTAAATCTCTTTGGTTTTCCTAAGCAAGTATATAGCAAGTTTCCACATAATCCTTAGCAGGGTAATGTGCGAAAATAACAAAATTTAGAGGTATTTTCAAATTTAGCTAATTCTTAATTTATTTTTTTATCGCTTAACCAAATACGCAAAATATCTACGAGCTAATGCATTTCGCTCGTCAACCTGTTAACAGGTTAAAATATTTTACTTGTTAACAGATTAAACCTGTCATAGGTGTATATCAAGTTTGTTTTAGTATTTAATTTTGAAAGATATTGTATTCATAGGATGAATTTGAATACACGATTAAAAGAAAGAAACATTAAACTTGCTAAAAATCAAAATAGTTTCTTGAATTTGACTATTCTTTCTGATTTCTGGTAAGATTTTGCAATTTAATTATCAATTGTTGTTTCAATCTACAAACTTTCAAGCTCAAATGTTAAGTGTAAAAATAATCAAATTTATAAGAAAATATTAGAAAATAGTCAAATCCTTTATTGTTTAACCAACAGGCCAACGATCTAGCCAATGGATTATAAGCCAACTGCTGATCCTTAGGGGTTGATGGTTTATTTAGACAATAAAAAAAAAAAAAATTAGAAATACTATTTTTCAGTACAATACCTTATATTTGGTTATTCTTTATAATTTATATTATATGTTTGCTCTCTTTTAAAAAACTTGCTATTACTAAACTTTCTTATAACTATTACGATCAATTCTTTCTCAATCACTTTAGATAATATATATTTATGATTTAAATATATATATATATATATAAAAGAGTTTGAACTATACATTAGCGGTACTGATTTAAGACTTTAAATTAAATTAGGACTTATAAAATATACATAATTTAATTGAATTTTCTATATATATTTTTTAATAAATGTGGGTTTACTGAGATAAATAGTGAACAATGGATAGAACAACTATAAAAAAATATATATAATAATAGTAATAAATAAATAAATAAAAAAGGGTAGATGTCACACAAAAGTTGGGTTGGGCCAAATGGGCTGAGTCCATAAAAGACCAGAAAGCTTCTATGTCTCCCTCTCTCTCTCTAAAACCCTCGAGGGAACCCCAAAACCCCGAAGCTCACAGATTCCGCCTCTCACTGAGTAGAGCGAGATTTTATTTACATCTCTCATTATTACTGATTTTCTTGCACAATCAATGGCTTCAGTGGCTCTTAGAAACCCTAACGCCAAGCGAATCTTACCATTATCCTCCCAAATCTACTCCTGCTGTCGCAGCTCTGGCTCTATATCTGACTCCGTCTGTGGGAATGACAGGCCTTGTATCCCCACCTTCGTTATGCCATGGTGGAGATCCATGGCCACCTTTACTCGCACGTACGTCCTATGTTTCATCGCATCTTCTTCTATGCTTTTACATATTGCAGTTGCCCTTTTAGTATTGCTATTGTCTTTGTTGAAAGGTTCTGATTTTTTTGGTTCGTTGATGATCGACTAACTAGCAAGGACTTCTGGTGAAGCAACCAAACGTTAAGATATGGATAATTTTGAGTTGTGTGTTGAGAATTGAATGCTTTTCATACTTGTGCCGTCTTTTTATCTAAAATAGGAAGCCTCACGTGAATGTGGGAACCATTGGACATGTTGATCACGGCAAGACTACACTCACCGCAGCAATTACAAAGGTTGGTTGTTGCCTGGTTGAGTAATTCTGCTCGTAGATTACATTTTCTGTTTTCCAATTGTTTATAGTAGTATGACTAAGATAATGAAATGTGTAATTATTACTCAATCTTTTGAGCTTTATAATATCTGTGTCTATGTTTAGGTGCTTGCAGAGGAAGGGAAAGCAAAAGCTGTTGCCTTTGATGAAATAGACAAGGCCCCTGAAGAGAAAAAGAGAGGAATTACCATTGCAACGGTTGAGATATCTTTTCTCTTATTCTTGTCGTTTGGTTATGAAACTAGAAAGATAAATGTAGTTTCCATCTGTTTCTTATTTTTACTCCTAAAAAATTCACTGTATTTGACCTTTTTTTTTTTAGGCTCATGTAGAGTACGAGACTGCTAAGCGTCACTATGCACATGTTGACTGCCCAGGACATGCTGATTATGTTAAAGTAAGCTGTAATTATGATTGCATCTTTGAACATTATGGTTTTATTATTCATTTGTATTTTGTAGGATAAATCCGACTTCTTGGAGGTGTTAAAAACTGTTCAGTATTTCACGTAATCAACTTAAATATGTCTTTTTGTGGATTAATATATGCTTGTATGGCTAATGCATAAATATATTTGTAGGACAAGTCATATGTAAGTGGAAGCAAAAAGTAGGACCTCCAATTATGATTTAACTTGCATGGATGAGATATTAGCCTTTTTCCATGAACTGTCTTGTTAAAACTGTAGAGTCTCTCATTAAAATTTTCATTCATTCAAGATATATCAACTGGTTTATACCAATGGTTACTCTCACTTTTCTAGTAAACTACATGAATTGTCATGTAATTTACTGTTTATTTCAATTGCTTTGCAGAACATGATTACTGGTGCTGCCCAAATGGATGGTGGTATTCTGGTTGTGTCTGCTCCTGATGGGCCTATGCCCCAGACAAAGGAGCATATTCTGCTTGCGCGCCAGGTGGGTATCCTATAGATTTTCAATAAAGCATATTCAATTTACATGTTTTACTTGTATGGGCAATGCATGTAGAGTTGAAATATTTTGTTTGGATTTTTTAATGCACTAAACAGGTTGGAGTCCCCTCACTTGTATGCTTTCTGAACAAAGTTGATGCTGTTGATGATCCAGAGTTGTTGGAGCTTGTGGAAATGGAGCTCCGAGGTATGTTGGCCTTATCAGGTCATAGTGTTCTTTAACTACTTTTATTTGCGTTGGAGTTGTCTTAATATCACATGAGCTTTTTATGCTTCTACAGAGCTTCTTAGTTTCTACAAATTTCCTGGGGATGAAATACCCATTGTCCGTGGATCAGCTTTGTCAGCTTTACAGGGGACAAATGATGAAATAGGCAGAAAGGCTATTTTAAAATTAATGGATGCTGTGGATGAATATATTCCTGACCCTGTACGCCAACTAGACAAGCATTTCTTGATGCCAATTGAAGACGTTTTCTCAATTCAGGTAAAAGGAAAATGCATTTAGCATTTGTTGCATTGAAGCAATGACTTCTGTACTTTTTCCTTGGTTTGATATTTACATCATTTGATGTTTTACTCCAGTTTGTGGGACATGATGAATTCTATTGCAGCAAAGACTTCTGTACTCCCTTCTTGGTTTATATTTACCTCATTTGAAGTTTTGCTCCTCTATTTTATGGATGATGAATTTTTCTTTGAAACGTGTCTCAAAATTTGAAAGTAAAAATGTTTTCAATTTCTAATTATGAGTTGTGTAATTGGTAAATTAAATGTTATATAATAGTGTTGTAGCAGCTATCTATAACTTTCTTTTACTAAGTCATTATATTGAGTTTTAAATTTAAAATTTGATTCAAGGATTTTGACTTGAAGTGCCTATTTATCAAATTATAGATTATAATTGTGGTTAAGGATGGTTTTAATTGTTCTGCTTGTTGTCATTCAGTAAAAATTCCTTTGACTGTTTGCTAAAAGGTTATGTTCTGCTTGTTGTCATTTAGTAAAATTCCTTTGACTTTTTGTTAAAAGGTTAATCTTGGGAGTTGAGTACTCAACTTTGATAATGTTTGCTTGTGTTGAAGGGACGTGGAACTGTTGCAACTGGTCGTGTTGAACAAGGTACCATTAAAGTAGGTGAAGAAGTTGAGGTTTTGGGGTTAACACAGGTAAATACATAAATCTTGTTTTATTCTTTTTCTGTTTTGAAGTTATGTATTTCCTTCTTGCAGAAACCCTTTATTTGATAATTTGCTCGGCAATTCTGAATTATCCATTAGTGATTTGATGCTTTCAATTTATATCAGCATTATTTATTGTATAATTTTCTGTAGATAGTCCTTAACATCTTTCTGGTCAATCACTATTATGAACAAGGATTGCCCTAACATTGAGCTCTTGATTGCAGGGTCCTCCTTTGAAAACTACTGTAACTGGTGTTGAGATGTTCAAGAAAATCTTGGATCAAGGACAAGTAAGTGAAGTGATTTTAGATACTTCTTGGACTTTTCAGGATTTTTTTGCATGTACCCAAATATTTTTGGGTTTTGTTCTTTTTTCTAGGCTGGTGACAATGTTGGACTTCTTTTACGTGGTCTAAAACGTGAAGATGTGCAGCGAGGACAAGTAAGTGGCACCTTTCAGGCTTCAAGATTCAACATATATAACTTCTTGAAATTATGAATATCAATACTTTGGATTACTTTTGTGCTTTTCAATTCCGCTCCGCGGTTTAACTCTTTATTATTACTGAATTACTCTGCTTAAATTTAGTTGAATACTACATTTTTTTAATTAAAAGAAAAAAGAAAATAATGGTTTTAGCTTTGATATGTATTTTTTAAATCTTCTTCGTGAACTCAGAATCTTTAGATTATGGATGTGTATTGGAATTATTATAGTTACATATAAGGATGTGCTTCACTATCCTTTTCTCCATATTCCTTAGGTAATTGCCAAGCCAGGATCTGTGAAGACGTACAAGAGGTTTGAGGCTGAGATATATGTCCTCACAAAGGATGAAGGTGGACGCCATACTGCCTTCTTCTCAAACTATAGGCCACAGTTCTATATGAGGACTGCAGATATCACTGGAAAGGTGGAATTGCCTGAAAACGTTAAGATGGTTATGCCTGGAGACAATGTGACTGCAGTTTTTGAGCTGATATCTCCAGTGCCTCTTGAAGCAGGTGTGTTCTACTTAACATCATCTTCCTTGGAAGATTTTAATCGCTCTCTTTTTTTATTTTCTTCTGGAACTGTAATTTATACTGTAATATATGCCCTTCATTTATTTAAGATGTTTTGCCTTTTATGTGAATCAGACTTATGCATTGTTCCACTTAATTTTAGTTAATTATGAGCTAAATTGGTATATCCATTAGATTTTTTCTGAAGTTGCTAAGTTTTTCAACTTCTCGTTGCAATTTTCACTGTTTTGCCAATTTTCGTTCTTTTATTAAGTTAAATTATCTTTTCTCTGTTTATGTTTTTGCATAGAAATTAATATTTTGGTGTTGACAAACAGGACAAAGATTTGCTTTGAGAGAGGGTGGCAGAACAGTTGGTGCAGGTGTAGTGTCAAAAGTAATGAGCTAAATTGATGTGGTTTCCGATCCCTAACACATTTTCTGTCTGGTTGGAGTAAAAAATGAGTAGAAACACAAGGCTCAATACTATTTCGTGGAAAACACAATCCATGTAATACCTTGACAATATTTGCTTTGGTGCTGTTTTCTAGGAATTGTTAGTGATTTGAAATTGAGAAATCAAAGTGGAAGATTCCAATTTTGTCCTGCAGTAATCAGTGAACATGGTTGAATTCATTTGAAATCTTTCTTCAATTCCCGTAATCAAAATAATAGTCTTGTAGTCAGTGTACATGCTGTGAACAAGTTCACCATGCCTGTGGCATGGTAATTGACACAATATAGTTCTCTTTCTTTTCTCATACATTACAATGGTGTTTACTTTGATTTTGTATGACCGGTAGAAGCTGGGCGAGGTAGATATTGGTCGTCATAAGCGGGGAGTATCTGGGTGGAGAGTGGTTTTTGCCGGAGTCATTAAACCTGAGATATTTATGCTGAGCCACCTCCATCCCATGAAATCAAACGGGGTGGGTTCCCAGATGATCGGGAGTCCAAGCCAATGCTTGTTCTGTGGAAGTTGGAAGTTGAAATCCGCCAATACCAAGTTACTGTACCAAAAAAATGTGTTTGTTACTAAGTTTTTTAACATGACATACATTAAGACTTCAGATATCAAGAGATCTCTAATCAAATTTGCCGTAGTTGCCATTTCAGTACACCAAAATTGCATAAAGAGACAAATAAAATATAGCTGAATGCACAAAATTGTAATGTATGTGTTACAGTCTTTTTTTAACGGCATCTATCGCTGCTATCAATATACAACCTAGTTATCGTAATATATAGCCCACAGCAAGGATCGGAAGACTGATGATCAGATAGAGCTTACACTCATTTGAGCCAAAGTCATCTTAAGACCGGAAAGCTTGCTTGAAATCAAACTCTCTGCTGACATTTCAACAAAAGCATATCCACTTAAGAATCACGCAAGCCCAAATATGCTGGAGCCGCCCTAATCATCATCCCAGTTCCGACATTTACACTTAAAACAGTTACCATCGTATCAGGATTCAGAATGTTTCTTCAACCTCTTTAACATTTCCATGATGCTCATGCAAGCCTCAGCACCACCACTGCCATCACAGTTGCAGCTCTGAAGTAAATATCCTTAACGCTTTTGCCCACTCTCCTTATCATTTCCTCGTCCTTCAAATCCATTTTGCCTGCATTCTTACTGATAAAGACAACAGTATCCCTCAGTTCGTTTACTCCCCAAGAGAGCCAAACAAGCCCGAGTGCAAGGACAGCATTGAAGAGTTTATATGCACAGAATGGAACCCTCCCGCTAGCTAATTTGCAGATGACAGAAAAAAGAACAGCAAGACCAGTCCCAGCAATACCAGCAGAAAACTGAGTGAGTAGCTCAGGAAGTTCAGGGCCAGATTTCTTAAGTGAAAGGATAGCTGTTTTTCCAGTTCGCCTATTGTTGATTATCAAGGATAGTAGGCTCTCACATGCATGGAAGTAGTTTCTTTTATAAAGATCCCTCTCTCTACCAATCTTCTTACCGTTCTTGTTCTTAGGTTTAACCTTCATTTTCTCGGGACTGTCAAAAAAATTACACAAGAAAAAAATTAGAATAGGTGTCTTAAAGGAGGCATTTGCATGATGGAAATATTTAGCATGCTAATTTGTGAGAGAGAGAGGAACTATATCAACATTCAACAGGTGAAGTCAGATGTATAAAGCATAACAGACCAAATAATGCACCTTAACATTCACAGACACCTATTCAATATTGTAAATTAAACTATCCTTAATCTGCTTAGTTCAAAATTTTTGTACTTATAAATTTCTTCTTAGAACATCTCTGTGATTATAATGTAATCAAGAATTTGCATTAGAGAACAAATCACAAGTAACTGTTAAGAATAGAGAACTCTCCACTCTTGTGCATGACAACCTCTTGCCTCTATGCAGACTCTAAAATAGATAAATATTCTAAAACAGGCAATTTATTTTTATTCGTAAGCACTCCAACATAAAAACAAATAAATTCTCCAAAGAAGCACAACATTCTTATTTCATTTCAGGATCATCTCCCCAATTGCATTTTCACCAACATGCAGGCACAACTAGTACCCTTATACCCACAGCAATAGCATAGTCGAACAAATATCATCAAGAAATGTGCTTGGGCCAACAATCAACATTTTGGAAATAAATATATTTGGTTGAACATTAACCTTCAAAAACAAAATTCTTTCAGCAAATATTTCACTCATTTGGGAGGACTTGAACTACAGAGCTGAACCCTGCTTCATATTAAAAACCACAAACACTCGAACCCTAGGCTAATAGTTTGAAAAGAAACTCTAAGATAATACTAAGAGACCCCAAAACAGGAAAATGTCTGATATGCCTCTCTTCAACAATTTCCCATCCTAATACGCTACATGTTATTATGACAACTGAATTACAGATAAGTGTAGGTATTATTTATCAAATAAACAGATGATAATTGGTTACCTCTTCAAAGGTGCAACTGTCACAGCCTCAATCTTCAAAGTAGACTCATCAATATTGGCCTGAGCTTGACTGCTCTCCAGCCTGTTCAATAGGATGATAAGAGGGTCAGGTGTTTCAGTAATAATCCTGAAGAATAACTGAAGTCAAAAGAGATAAAGAAGATATATTTATATGAGGATGCATGTGTTTGTGTTGCCATTATTTCAGTGCAAGATGGAAAATTTGGTTGCACATCATATACTTAAAACAGGTAAAGGAGCAATTTTCCCAATATTGAAAATGCGAAAATGTGGGTGCCTGTTAACTAATTCACATGTAGTACACTACAAAAAGGGTGTAGATGAATCAGTTAGATATCCACATCCATACCTGTTGAAATATGGAATCAGCAATGACTGCTTTCTCCACCTAGTTGTGTTTCTTGATAAGTAAAACTCCGCAACTACTGAGAGGAAGTTGTTTATCTCAGTCCCACTACCTGTGAATAAGACTCTACCATCTGGATGAATGGTAATTTTTGAACTGTTTGTCATATCTCCCACAAAGTCCAGGAGAGGCTTCTGGTAAAAAAACTCAGTGGTAGGGTAAACAAGAGAAGGAGCTGAAGGCTTTTGGTGTACATCAAATGTTAATGCTTGAAGCTCCATCAAGTCAGATATTGCAGAAAAATCTATAACACCTGCCTCAGCCTCACTAGATCTGGATATAAGAAACTGCATCATTTTCTGATGTCTCGCACATTTCTCAGCTATTCCAAAGCTGAACAGTACTGAGTCTGACCGAGTTTCTGCACACAAACAAGGATGCAAGTAAATAACTTGTGCACTATGCAACTGCAAAGAGTGCAGAAGAAATAAGAAAATTACGCAAACTAGAATTATCAGCAAGAGATGCATCATTTTTACAAATGACACTTTATTGAAAACATTGTGAGAAATACTTGCACTTCTTCTAACACAGCATTGTCCATGGTACTCATCCAATCAACAAAATCAATGTCAAATTAGATATACTTATGATTTCCCTAAATTAAAATTTTAGTCCAACATTTGATTCTCATGGAGAGAATAAAAAACAGTCCAACAAGATTTAAATTAATTTAATTCATGTACTTTTCCACATTTCTATTTACAAATGATATCAAATGAAATCAGTATAAGGGATGATGATATTTAGATATCTCAAGCCTAGCGCTCCAAAAACAAATTTTTAGCTACAAACCTTGCGTATCAGCAAGCACAGGCCTTCTAAGCGTTGAGTCCATCTTGACAAAGTGGTTAGACTCACACATCCCACTAATCACCTTCCGTGGCTCCTCAGATTGATGTGACCTAAGATTAAGGCAATCAGATCTCGTGATCTCTTGTCTTGATCCTTGATATGGTAAATAAGGTTGACAATCCTGCATCACCAAAGATTAATCATTAATTCTCTAACAGGCAAAGTATAAAATGAGACCCTACCTAAGAGACCACAACCACGACGTCAAGACGAATGGATGGATGAGCTTATTACTTGCCTAGGCAATCATGAAAACTTAAAACTTATTTACCAATCCTGTACATTGATGGTATTCAATGGCGAAAGAAAAAATATCTGATGATAATCATGAAAGAGGAACTCGAATAAGTAAACAAGACGATATTTTTGCAAGCTATGGGTCAAGAATGAAACTACAGCTAACAAAAGTAGATGAGAACGTCATAGAATTGGAGATTGAGATCTTAACACAAATTGCTGATCACAGAGTAGGAAAAAAAATTATATATATATGTATGTATATGTAATATTAATTATAACAAGAAGATTGATGTTAGGAAATGAAAACTTCAGAAAGCTAATTCATAATCAGCTAAAAACTAAACAAAAGAAAGCCTTATATGAAGGAGAGATTGTAAGCAATGAAACCTAATTTATAATTAGGGAATTTTCCTCCTGGTTAAATATTTTGTGATATAAAATTGAATTAGATAACAATAGAATTTGAACAAATTGAATAAAAGGAAAAAAAAAAAAACTGTATCTGTGAACCCACTATAACCCAATTCGAGCACACACCAAATCCATCAAAATCAATAAAAAACAAGAGCAACAAATTACAATAGAAATACAAAACGCAAATTCCATATTAAACTTTCTTAAAAATATAAATTTAAATCAAACCCAATTGCAATCAAAACATATTTCAACAACCCAGATAACCAAACAACAAACCGAATTCCTGAGTAATCAGCCTCAAAAAGTTTACCTTGATGACCCTGGTCATGCCCTGTTCTTGATGAAGAACAAGGCCCGGAGGATACCCATGAGAAGCCATCAAACAAAGCTCAGCCATATATTCTTATTATTTTCTAAGAGAAACCAAGCTATGAATCCCAGGTTCCTGAACCCAAATCTCTCTTCTGCTTTTGTGGCTTCCCTAAATCGCCAT